>JAHZNJ010002263.1:0-19177 GCA_027744475.1 Lepidocyrtus cf. sotoi NNG-2020
GGTTATTGCAGGGGTTGTAATAGTAATAGGGAATTAGAGAAAAAACAATTTCGCCAAATAACGTTTACATTAGACAGCTTATTTGCTGCACGGTAGATATTATTGCATGCTTTCCACTTCTTTCTTTTTAGCCTTTTTCGCTGCTGCTGTCCGGTTTTGAAGAAGTAAAATTGTGCTGCCGATGCTGTTGTTGTTGATGATGGTAATGACAAGGAAGGGTAAAAATGAGAAGGCAAAAGTAAGCGCCATTGCATTGCCTCTTTACTGCATTCTACTCAATTCCAATTCATGTGTTATCAGCAGCAACATTGAAAAGGTTTTCTTTTTTAAAAAACATTATACTACATATTATTATTCCTAAGTTTCATACTCATTATTTTTTGTAGATAATATAAAAAAGCTTACTTACTTACTATAGACGATGATCACATTACCTATTAATAAATAATGATGCATGATGGGTGTATAATTTAGTGCTTTGTATAAATTGCATTCAAATTTATATGGTGAATTATGAAAGCACGACAAAGTAGCAGAAGAAGAATTCTCCTTTTTTCTCATTATTATTTTATTATTATTGACTGATACCTGTCTCATGATTTAAAAAAATACTGCACATCATTCATTGAAATGGAATTGATATAAGACGGACGAACGGAGGAGAACGAAAAAAGTTGCTGATATGCTGGTGCAGTGCAGAAAGGAAAAAGAATGATAAGCAAAATTACAGTACATATGAGCGACGACCAAGATAATGTTCCTGCAGTTTGCTTTGCTGCTGCTGATGATGTATGATACCAAAATGACGATGCAATGCAATTTTTATAAAAGTTTACAAAACGCTTTGTGATTTTCGTTGATATGACTTGCTTGAACTAAATAAGGAAATGTCAGAGTAAAATCAATTGATTACTATCATAAGGAAACTTCCTGTTATTCGATGAAGTATATAAATATTTAATATTATGTTTTTTCAAGATATTGGTGCTTAGCCTTTCATTTTTAAAGAAGACACCGAATGTATAGTAATGTCAACCAACAGATATATATAATATGTATTTCGCCAATTTTTTTTCTTCTTGTTGATATTAATATGTTCCTTTTCTGCTTATAGAAATAATGTTCTCCTTATAATGTAAATTAGCACAATGACACATACATCAAATGTTTTTGGTTTCTCAGCAGGCAGGCGTGGATCGTAAATGATCCAAGAAGGTTTTAAAGTTACACGTTTTCTCTTAAAACATACCAGCAAAAGCTGAGCAAAAGCAGCAACAGCAGCAGAATTATCACTAGTCAAACAAGTAAATCACCGTGATTCTTTTTCTTGGTGAGGTGTTTTCTTTCTCTTACTATCTCTCTCTCTCTCCTTGAAACTCTTTAAATGTAGGTAGTGGTATGTATGTGTGCGCGCATGTAAGATAAAAGTGATAAGTTTGATGACCATTCACATTCTTATTATCTTCATCATGGAATGGACCATATATATTTTTTATTATTTTTTTTCGTTTCAATCTTGTTCCTTTTAAATGAATTCTTGGTCACGATGTGGATTTTTCGTTGTTGCTCTTCTTGTTGTTGGTGATGAACTGATCGAGGTAGTTTCCCGTTGATAAATGTCTGAGAGAGTTTTGCTCGACCCTCTGTCTCCCTCTCTGTCTGTGCTGTGTCCGTTTTCCTTCGCAATTTGAAGAAGAAGAAGACACTTTGAAACAACAAATTCCTTTTCTCTTCTCATCATTCTTTCTGTTTTTCCTTTAACTGTACAACTGTGTGAAGAAGAAAATGGGAGTTGGGGTTTTAAAAAATTGTAATGTTTGCTGGTGCAATAATAGTTGATACTGTTTAGCTTCTAGGTCATAGCACTCACTCGGTTTACTTGGTTGCTGCTGGTGCTGCTACATTGTTATCATTTTTATTTGAGGTTGATCACGGTCGCGATCTTTTCTTCAGAGGACATGACGACGACGACGATGATGATGACGGTCACATATATCTTTAGAATTGTATGATGTCATCATGAAATAATGATAATGTTCAAAAGGCTTCATGAAATATTCAATATACACATAATTTTGTTAAAGTAGTGAGAGAAGAAGACATCCATAAGGTTTCTTTTAGTCCATTAACCTATGCCATACATATCCAGGAATGTTTTGAAACTCATCATCATCATCATCAACAATAACAGCAACTCCATTGACATTTTGTTTGCTTTGAAAAAAAGTGGGAATCGTTTGTCGAAGTCGAAAGATGACCGAGCGACATCCCAAAAAATGTTTCAATAGCAGCAGTAGGCCATCATCATTGCATTGTTCGTTCGTCTCTCATGTCATGTCAGGAGAGACCGAAATAAGGATCATCAGCAGTAAGCTGAGCTATTCCTGTCAACTTTTTACGCGCATATACACAAATAGTAACAAAGAATTATTCTAAAAGTGGTAACATTAAATGAAACAATGCAAAAAATGTACCTGACGAAAAAAAACAACAGTAACGTTAACGACACATATAAATACAATTTACAATGTTTTTAACAAAACAAGATTTTTTCTTACAAAATTCTTTCAAACATTGCTTTAGTATGTACAAAGTACAAAGTTGCAAAACAAATATTCTGATTTTGAGATTCTAAAAACTGCAAAACTCAAGAATTTTACAGTAAATATCATCGACAATGATATTGTTATTGTCATTGTATATTCCTGATCAGAAAATAATTTGTAAGATTGTATAATTTCTCTTCGCATGTCAAACTCTTTAAAACGAAAGAAAACGAATTGACTTAAATCATACCTAAGAACGAAAAAAGGGGTAAACAGAAAGAGAATAAGTTGATCTTCTAAAGTACAGAAGCTGCAATGATTCTTCCTAAATGACCGTCTCGTCTTCTCAATGTCAAATTTTAAAGCTGTCGGTGTGCCAAATAACTTCACATAAAATGTAGATTTGGAGTTGCTCATTTACATAAGTAACAATGCACAATTTCTTTTCGCCTCTTTTTTAAACTGACTGCGACTCTGAACTGAAACCTTGCGTGAATTATGTTTACATCTCTCTCACTTTCTTCTCCTGTTTTGTTCAAAAGCATAACAGACAAAAATGAGCCACACAAACAAACCAGCTCATAATATTATTATCAAAAAACAAGAACCATAAACAAATGTCGGATGGGACGACAAAAACAGAGGGAGAGAGAAGAGGTGCTGGTTATTTAGATTTTTTCGCCAACTTTTAACTGAATTAGCAAGTCCATCTAAGGGCTTTTAGGATAGAAATGCTTCACTTCTTCTTCATGTCATCGTGCCTAATTTCACATTATTATTACAGAAATGATGATACACCTTGCCAAATCTTAACAACAACGGTATTGGAATTGGTAGGGTAGGGCATTTAAAAGATAAAATGATCCAAAGAACAAGGAGATGACGACGACGAAGTAGAAATATTATTGTTCATCGTTGCTCGTTTTTAAGTGTCGACCGCTGCAGTGATCGTTGTGGAGGTGACCATAATAAATTTTTTTACCTACTCAATCTTCCTCTTTGTCCTTCCCTTGTTTTTTCTAATATAAGTATTTTAGTTTACCCCGAATGACCCCACCATAATCATTTATGAAAGCAAATATATCACACTACACACACCCTCTTCTCTCATCCTCTCTCTACCCATTCATGCATTATATTATTATTATTATAAAGAATAAGAAGATGCAAAAGGGTGTTGGTAAATCTGCCCTTTGTTTTCACCTATTGCAATAATTTTCCACACATTATTTTTTCTGTAGAGCTGATATGATACTGTTGTTGCTGTTGCTGCTGCTGATGATGCTAATGGAATATTGTAACCCTTTTTGAATTTAATCATTTTATGAGTGTAAATATCACATCCCCTCTACTACTACTAATAGGAATACGCAGGATATTTTTTTCACAACCCGTCATTATATCGCTCATCATTAAGAAAGCGTGAGTTTAAAATGAGGGTCATAAACAATGCAACAAGGTTTCTTTAGATTTTTAAGGGAAAATAATACAAAAGTTGCCTTCTCCCTCGTCTTCTTCGTCAAAAGAATTTTTTAGGATCATGCTGTCGCAATAACTGAATAAAATTCCTCACAAAATTACTTTTCCCTCCTCGACAAACTCCTCGACATAGTTAAACCAACCTGAAAAATATTTTGTTCGAGATTGTAAAATTCATAGAATAATGTTTTAGCATCAATAACCTTCTTTTTATTACTTCTGATTTGATAATATTCACACTGTGTAGTACTGTACGGGCTTCAAGTAGCTCAAAATCTTAAAAATATTTTATATTGCTTATGCGGATGCTTACGCTTTTTACAGTAAATCAGATTTAACCAAAACTTTTTAAGTCATTTTTTGGATATACATTATTTTCGCATTATGGAAATGATTTCTTGATGGTAATGTGCATTTTAAACAATAAATGTTTTTTTGGGGTGTGGAGAGAAGAGAGAGAATTTTGCTAGCTGTGCTCTGTTTGAACTAGAATTAATATAATGGGACCCTCCGGGCCTTCTACTTTCACAATCTTATATTTTATTTAAAACCTTTCGCAAGCAAAAACTGAAAATTTACTTAAATAGTTATAAAAACAATTAAGGTGATTATTATATGTTATGGAGCCTACTTACTTACCACCAATGACAAAACTTTTCAATTCTGAAGAAGAAGAAGAAACTCTTTCTATTGACAGTAAAAGCGCAAGATAGAGCAAAACAAAGTAATGTTGGTATATAAGTACTATTAAATTACCATCAAAGCTAAAGCCATTAAATCGAACGTAAAACTTTTTCGGCCATAAAACAAAATCTTCACAGTACTTTGATTTCTTGATAATGTTTTTCTTTTGCACTTAAAGCACACTACATAACAGCAACGATATTATTATTATTATATTATTACTATTATCAGTAAACAACGCAATCGGCGGTGGTGGTAAATAAGATACATATTAAAAGTTTGAAAATAGGTGTGTAACTCGCTGTTTCTTGTCAGATCATGTAAATTTTAGGTAATAAATCCTGTTTAGCCCTTGCAATTTATATGTAAAAAAAGTAATGCTTTTTGGTCGAATCGAAAGAAACGTTTAATGTGAGCAAATGTAAGTGCAATATAATCTTGCAGTTTAATCCGTTGTAAAAAAGCGTAATAAGGAGTAAATTATAGTAAGTATTTATTATTATTATGTATAGTACATAATAGAAGAGCTTCATGCAAATTACTTTGTGTTTAGTTTGGTTTACTAACTAGTAAAATCCAATGAGATAGTATTATTATAGACCAGTTTTTTTCTGCTCGTGATTGGTTATAATACATTTTACCAAATATTATTAGTCTGACGGTTACTTACTTATATTGCGTATCCGTTTTGTTTTGTAAAAAGAAATATCTTGAAAAATTAAGATTTTTAATAAAAAAAAGTCATCGGAGGAAGATTATCCTAAATTTTAAAGTTACTATACTTAAGTCTATTACATAGATTTTGAATAACAGTAGTCCTACTGACTGATAGTTTTGAAGGCTGGTAATAATAACAATAATCATAATAATAATCCTGATCATCATTATTATTGCTTATATATCAACTTGCAATGTATGTATCTGTATGGCATCCAACTATCCAACTACAGATCGATGTCTTTCTACCCAGTTCATAGCGAAAAAGATTCCAAACATATTATATATAGTAAATAACTTATACAGAAGTACTTGACAGGTGTACTATTTCATACAAAGCAAGTTTGGTCACTTTTGGGGAAAAATTATCTTTTTTCGCACAAAAATCTTTGTACTGCTGCTTCTTACAAAAAGATTCATTTTTATGTAAAAAAAATGTGCAGCAAAAAAGACGAATAGAGGGTGTGTAGTAGAAGAGTGTAGAGTGCACCACACTGTTATTGGGAAAGTTAAAATTTATTTCTTTTTCATTTTTATACAAGAAAAAGTAAGAAGAACCCTGCCGACAAGAATGAAGACGACGTCACAGGTTTTTGTTATCAGCAGTAACTGCAGCAGCAGCAGCGCAGCAGTTTCGTTCAATAAAAAAATGCATTTCCTTTTCTAAACCAATCTCTATCAACTCAATTGGTTTATAGAGAAACTAATCCCTAATTTCTATTTCACTGCTGTTATGAATGAGCATATCATATCATCGTATACTATTACTATTAATTTATTTATTTGCTGCAATTTTTTTATTAGGCAGTAATAGAATAAATAATGATGTGGGGTACTTTAATTCCCCGAAATATTTTTTTCGAGCTTTGAAAAATTTATTATTAAGCATTTTATTTTAAACAACAAAGACGCAATAATATTTGTTTGTGTATTTTTTAGGCCAAATTATTTCAAATCCGTCTCGCTACCATTCCCTTTCCTTTAAGAATATTTTTGTTTCTTTTTAAAGAAAAAAGCAAAGTCGAAACAATGGGATTGGACGGAATGGAAGAGAGTGGTAGAAGTGTACGGGAATGAGTGATAGGACTATATACATTTTCCTTTATTAAGTAGCAACAGCAGTCCACGATAATTTATAACTGTCACAAGGAAATAACCTGATTTTCCATGTTTAGCTAAGGTATAATAATAATAATAACAAAAAACTATTCAATTGTGTACAGTAACAGAACGCTGCTGCTAGTAGGACATCATACCACATGATGCTGAAAATGGATCGTCTTCACTCAATTACTTAAACACCACGATTTTTAATAAGAATCAGCCACATAAAAAAGAGAAATAGAAGGAGAAAGGAATAATTCTTCATCCTTACTACAAAAAAGAACGCAGGATTCCCATTCCATCCATTCCATCCACTACTGCATTGCATCTTCGTGTGAGTGAGTTTGTTTGTGCGTGTGTATACAAGCCGCTTTATAATACTTTCCTTTTATTATTCCTTCTCGGGCTTCCCTTGAAGAAATCCTTTGAATACCCACTGCATTACTTTTATTTATTAACCAACAAACCAACTAACCACAATCAATAAAGAAAAGCCACATTATTTTTTTCCTGTTTTGTTCTTCGTTTAAAATACACAATAATAATATTTTATTCTAATAATACCAAAATAATTTCTTTTTACGCTTCGTTGTTTATTTCTTTCGTATATTTTCATTCTTTTTTCATAAAATTGCCTCTTTTGAATGACTTCAACAAAATATTCAACACCATCTGAAAGTTTTTTGTCTAAAACATTCGTCAGTCTTTTAAAACATTGCTTGACAAAATGAAAGATGATCATCATCAAGTCCACACAACATAAGCATTCCTCTTTCTATATTTCATCTTAACTTTAGTATCATAATAATATCTCGTGTTTTTTGGCCACAATATCAAAGAAAATCAAAAGCAGAGGACAGAAGAGCGGAAGAGAAGAGAAGAAAAAAGTTGAAAAAGGTAGATCCCATGTTGGGTACTTCGTATTATTTCAAGACAGATATTAATGAGACACCGGCACCCTATCACCATGGCTATCATTATTACCAGAGAGAATCATCATCAGCAGCAGCAGCGTCAACATCATCCGCTTCATTCTCTCTCTCTTTCTCTCTCTGATTTCTTATCTACATCTTCTTACAAGCAAATAGATAAAGTCGGGCGATCTTGAGGAAATCAGGTAAAAAATATCTTGTCGGAAGAAACCACCATCCTCCACCAGCACCACCAACACACATTTTTATTTATAATATTTCCACGCCACATTTGCCACGTACACGAATTCCTTTTAACTTAACCCTCAACGGCAATTTAGCACTTGTCACTGGTCATTACTTTTAGCAAGAGCAGTCAATAATACGAAAGAAGAAGAAGAAGAAGGTTTCCCGTTTTTCTTTTGCATTTTGATTTTCTTATACGCTTTGATGATTCCCGTCCCCTCTCTCTTTTTCTTTCTCTTTCACACATAATCATAATAATAATATTCTGCCTTGATGCATTTAACAATCGCGGACAGGAATAGGTAACATGACACGACAGTATAATGATAAGGTATGCATGCATGATGCACATATTTTCCACTACAACTATTATATTACTAACGCTGCGATGCGTAGTTCATGAATGAATTTATTTTTTAATATACATATACATACATAATATATTGTGATATTTTTTTCTTTGAAGATGTTCTTGTTCATAAGTTTGCACAACTACTCAAGTTAAACAGCAAACACAACAACAGCAACAACAAAAACGCTGCATTCATGAAGTATTTACATGCGATTTAAAAAGAGGAACAAGATTTTTTATTATTATGCGTTCGTCCGTCCGTCCGTCCATCCATCCGCTTTTATCATCAACTGATGTGAGCAACAACAACATCAAACATCAGCAAAAAAACCTTTGGCTCACCCGCTGCCTCCATAACCATCACTAAATAGAATATTGGGGAAGAAGAAATCGTTTTTGCAAAAACCAAAACATTCTTCCATGTACCAATATATTTACGAGTTAAATTCAAATCCCCGTCCGTCATTTTCTACTCGTTTAAAAAATTATTGTTATTATTATGCTGATGGACTGAAATCACGCAAAGGAATCTTAACCAGTCAAGTATTTAACTGAAAATATGTGTATTAGAAGTTTACAAAAGTTTTTGAACTTCAATAACACGCCTATCAACTAAATACTTTTTGGAACTATTTATTTGACTTAATTTATTTTAGAAAAGAGAAAGCCATAAAGCTATAAAACATACATTACACATAAACTAATGTACTTGAGATGGAGTTGTGGCAAAAGTTTTTTTAAAGAAATCATTTATTAGAAAAAATCAAGTAGTGAAATTAAATTGGGGCACTTTGAGAACTCACATTTATTTTTTATATGAAAATTAAAGTTGGAAGCTTTTATACCGTAAATACAAGTACCAATATGACTTTTTTTCGAATATACGTTTTTGTTGCTGTTAATATTACTACAGATGTACCAGTATGCACTTTACTAGCATGACTTTCTTTCACCAAAGAAAGCACGATGAAAGATAGTCTCACAAGATTCACTCACATTAAGTGTAGCAAAAAGATAAAGATAGGCATAAGTAAACTAAAGCAGTTCTGGTAAAAAATGGAATGACAAGTCTTAAAACTGACAAATGCCATGATTACAACAGCAACACAACAGCAGCAGAAGTAGCAGTAGCATAAAAGGTGTTGCTTTACATTTCAGAATCTTGCTTTTACGTAATTCAAATGAATGGGTAAATTGTAAATTGCTACCATTTCATTTTTATTTCGCGATAATAAGAATCGTAATAATGGTAGCAAGTAAAAAAGTAAAAGGAACAACACATCTCACAACAACACACATACATAAATATTTAACCATATATACCAACAAGCAACAGCAACAACATCACCGGCAGCAGCATCACTCCTGTTTTTTATTGCTGACTTCTTCATTCTAATTCACGAACAAGATCAAACATTTTATGAGATGAGAAAGAATTGGTTGCTGGCGCTCGGCAACCGGTGGTAGAGTTGCCACGCCTTATCATCAATGAAAATAAGTTATCCTCTCTCTCTCTCTCTCTCTTTCGAACACACTCCATCCTCCTGTTTTATGCCACCGCCACCACCAAAAACAACAACAGGATGGTCATGATGCCACACATTAGAGAATGCAGTAGCCAAGCCACTGATGTACATTTTATAAATGCCCTCATACATTGTCATTATTACTCGGCAAATGCCCCTGCTGCTGTTACTGATGAGAATGGTGATAATGGTGACGCTGCTGCTGCTGCGGTGAATAAAGTTGAGTTCTTCTTGCTATGCTGCTTACTACTACAGCTGCAGCAACAGATCTCAATTGTTGCTGCTCTCATTGTTACACATTTCTTAACAATCACTTCTCCTTCTTCTTCTTCTTGTGCTTTCTTTTTTTCTCTTCGATCGTCGTCGTCTTGTATTATTTTCACTGGATGATTCGTAGTATCATCATCTCTTTATTTGAGTCGCGCGGTAATGAAGCTCACACCATCGCATCGCACCACCACCGAAGATAACTGATAAGGAAGCTTTAAGGTGTGTACACTTATCGACGTGTTTCCTTCGTATAAGTTTGTAAACGTGGGTGGGTGAGAAGATGGATGAGATTGCTGATTTTTCAATACTTGAAAATCTATCATCACCACACCACCACCACCAACAATACGATCCGCTGCTGCTGTTTCTACCACCACCAGCCGAATTTTATTGAAAAGAAAGAAAGAAGAGATTGTAGATTCTGTGATTGAGATAACCAAACACATATAGAAACTTCTTTATAGTATAGAATGATTCAACTAGATCGGGAGCAGAAGCGAAACAGCAGCAGCACAAGCAGACCTTTATCCTGTTATTATAATTTATCCTTTCTCGCCGCCTCAGTCATCATCATCATCATCTAAATACTACTACTATTGTTACGAAATTGACCCGTAGCAATTTTGACACCTGCTGCAGAGAGAGATAGAGAAAACCGTCATAATCTTCTACTTCATTTATTATTTCTTTCATGCATATAATAATTTCCAGGCCAAAAGGCGAGGCGAAAGTAGTTTTTGGATGTTGTTATTTTAGTAAAAAAATCTTCGATGGTAAAAATATGGGCTGAAGAACAGAACATACCTTTTCGAATACAATTGTTTGAATTATCTATCCGCATAAATTAGCAATCACTATGATTATACATGGATATGTTTTATTGTGTATGTATATTATGGAAAAGAAAAATAATGATACAATTGATCAAGCACGATTGGTGATTTCTCCTGCGATAAAATTCTTTATGGCTGTGTGGTGTAGTGGTAGATGGAAATAAGTGGTGGTGTTCGCTGAGATATTAATCTTCGATACTGGTCCTCAATTCAATCTAAATAAATAATTCAAGCTCGTTTTATGTAGTGGAAGTGGAAAATTACAAGACGAGAGAAACAAAACTTCTCACCACCACAACAATAGCAAAAGCGACGTAACAATGGAAACGGAGCTACTTTATGTGATTTGAAACGATGATGAATAGATTTGATAAGAACACCACATAAAATTGAGTTGTGTAAGCAAAAGCAAGTTTTTTTTCAGCAGAAGCAGCAGCAGTTAAAGTAGTATGTTGAAATTAGATTAAAAGGAAACCCACCACGCCGTTTATTGATTTTCTCTTATGATAAAGCGACAAGCTATAAAATTATGTAAAACTTTCTAAGAGAGTTCTAGAAAACTTACCTTTCTTCACTCTGAGGTCAATGCATGTTGAAGGTGACGTGCTGGAACTGCTTCCCCATAAGAGAGAGTTCCAGCTGGATGAATAACTGGAAGGTGAAGAATCCTCGGAGTCTGAAGTAGAGTTGTCCAGCATTAGGGAGCTACCTTCATCTTCGGGAGACTCGCAGTTACGGCGAGACCCGTCATCCGATTTGTTCACCGTCAAATCAACCGGCTCCATTTGGATGGGCGGACATTCCGCCTACACAAAAATTATAGAAAAAGAAAAAGAAAAAAAAATCATTTAGATTTTTCCCGAAAATTTTCCCTACATTGCTCTTTTTTAATTTAATTTTTGCTACTTTGCCAGGTACGAATTTACTCTATTTTGATTCTTAATTAGATTACTTTTCCACGGTTTCAACCTAACAATTTTTTATTAAGTTTAATAAGACAAACGAGGTTGCCCGTCAATCTTATATGACTTCTAGTCTAAATGACAAATGACCTTTTATTATTATTCTAAAGGATAAAAATAGCAAAAAATTAACCATTTTGATTGATTGATCACCTGGTTTACTTTATCTTTACACAATCCAGCATCAAATGAAAAATATTAAATTACCATTTATTTGCTTATTTGCTTGCATTTAAACAGACCATGTTAAAGATTTAGAAGAAGTTTGGCATAAAGGAGGAGGAGGGAACTCTGCATGGCCCTGTGTGTTGATAATGATAGTTGATTTCTTCATTGTGTGACTTGATTAATTCGTTACATTGAAAATAAATAGATTTTTTTGTTATGAAATGATAACTCAACAATTAAAAACTTCCATTGATTTGCTAGGAGTATGGCACGTCATAAAAATAACAATATGCTGTGCTCCAATGATTAAATTTCCAAAATGTTAACTTTTTTCTTGCAAAAAATGTTATACGTTGTTTTCCTTGTCTTCATGAACGAACCAACCACCACCAGTTCAACCACACACAAAAGAAAGAACACAATTTGTGCAAAATGAACTTTGAAAACTTGGACGATAAAATCTAAACAAATACATATTATTAAGTATACATATTAAGAACTGCATATCAAATCAGCATCAAAATGATAATTATTATCATCACATTTACATGTTAAAGAATGTAGTAAAACATGGCAACCGAAGTACGGCAAGTTTTCTGTAGCACGAAAATGAATGCAGTTCCTCTCACTTGTTCTTCTGAAAGAACATTTTTAACTTAACTGCCTGCTCAAGTAAACAATAACAAAATGAGCTAGGTAAACAATTTTGCATATTCATGACCTAAAATGGTACATCCATACGAAAAGAAAAAATATATTATTATTATTATTATTTCATTATTTTATTGTGTTGCTGCATCATCTTAAACGAAAAAATTCTTTTTCTCGTTTTTAAATACATAAATGAACATCCTTGAATTTATACTTCAGGTTTTTTTGTGAAAAATTTTAATTAATAACGTCAACTTACCTCGTTACCTGTTTTGCGTTAAAAACCTACAAGAAAATTTTATTCATACACTACTTTTTTCAAGAAAAAAAAACCAATGCAATGGCACCACGTCTACAAACGTGGACAAAAACGAACAGGATTAGCAGAGCAATAATACCTCTCTCTCTCCCTCCTTTACTACTTGCTCTCTGATTGAATATTTTATTTGTATGAAAAGAATTAGCAACATTAAAGATGTGCATTTTAATGAAAACATTTACTTTTTTTAAAGTTTTACTTGGCGATGACTTTTAAAGTGTAGATTTACAACGATAATCACTGAGTGAGCGGCTGATATTAAGGTAAATTTTCCAACTTGCATTGCTTTTGCTTCTTCAAAACTTCCATGTAGGTAGGTAAGGTTATATTAGTGTAATAAAGACTTGTCGGAGGGAAACATTATACGGTTTTGTAGCCACCTTAAAGAAAAATACTATTTATTATGAATTCACTGTATTTTGCATTCATTCTTCTGCTTGTTTTGCACTAAACTAACTTTAGTTGCAGAAGTCAACTGCAAAATCCACAGTGATTCATCAAAAAGGACGGCGTTAATGATGAAGATGATAATGAACATGTGTCCACCACCACCACTAGTTTAGCTCATCCATGAAAAATCTAATCATATTTGATAACGGACAGGTTAAGAAGAAGAAGAAGCTAAAAATGCAAATCTTTATGTCGTATATTAAGTGAACGCAAAAAGAACAAAAAAACTTGTAGTAACTTTTGTTAAAGCTATAATTCCAAACGGACCAGATTTATTTTATGACAAGTTGTTGTACATTCTGACATATTAGTCGAGAGATGATATTGACACTTGCAGCAGCAGCAGCAGAAGCATTCCTAGCAGTAGAATAATATATTTATTCAAACACCTACAAACAGCTAAAAGAAGGGTTACTTGTTGCTTCTTCTTGCTTTTTTTATTTTAATTTGATGCGGTGGCTGAAATAAATTCAGCTAATTTGAATTGTTGTTTAAGGAGAAGAATAAACGAGTGAGTTTTGTTCCTTAACAAAGATGTATTATTCTGTGTCAAATAAAATATTTTACTAAAACCAAACCAGTAAACTAATTTGCTATTCAGCTTAATGATATTAAAAAATTCGTAAACTGGTATTACAATTGGTCAATTAAGTAACACCTTTTGTACATTTGTAAGTATTTTGGGTTACACAAAGTTGCTTGAATACTTCGTACAAATATTCCACCCTGAGATTCTCCATGAATCTATTTTAAGGCTACAACTACAGCTTTTCAATAATTTAAAGTATGGAAAAGTACATGAATCGCTAAATACACTTAAAATGGTTTATTGTTTTTGTATTATTTGCTCCACAATTCGATTGACTTTTCTTACAAACGAGAGGGAGAGGCAGAGAGAAAAGAGCATCCCTGAATCCCTGGCAGCTTCCCTAAATTTGGTCGAATTGAATAGTAAAATGCTTTAGTAGTACGACTTTACTGTTACAACAATATTTTCTTTTCTCTTACCATTATTCCATCTTCTTCTTCATCAATTCAGCGTTGAATTAATTTAAGAATAAAAGTATTCTTCGTGCATCGTTCTATCAAACAGAATCTTCATCGTAATCATCATCACACTGCTAACTGCAAGGTTTCATAAAAACAAGAACCTTCATTCCTCCCTATTCCCTAAAAAACGACGACACTCTACATAGTTCCTTTGTTTGGATTAGATCTTGAAGAAAGACAGGAGAGCAGAAGAGAGTTGAAGGGGAACGACGCTTTGGAGTTGTTAACATTATATATTAGGTACGATTTTATAACCATAATATATAAAATATTTTAAAACTATTATTTAAGGTGTGGCTCGTGTGTTATATGAAGCATAATATTATTACTTTAGCAAGCAAGGAAAAAATATTGTGAGAGTGGAGGAGCCTTTTCGTTCTTTCTTTCTCTTTCTTCTTCTTTTTTCGAACATTAAAAGCAAACCTTCACATCACAGACAATCACATACCTACACACAACATTGCTCTAGGAATAATATAATAATAATACAAATATGCATGAACAAACATGGATGTTTGTGTGATGTTCCTTATTTTATATTATGTGATGGGGGTAGTAAGTAATCGTTTCTACAAGGAAAAAATAATAATAATAACGAAAAAGAGAAGACTAAGATGAAGAAGACACACCACCACCTTTGTACAACAACAACCATGCATCCGTGCATGCATACATTTACCATAAAACGCTTTTTCGTTTGAGAAAGATGCTGGGAGAAGGAGAAAAAAGGTAAGCCTTTATAATCGTTGCATCATCAGAGTAGAGTCATGAAATAAAATAAAATAAAGCACCTACTATAGCAATATTGCCTAAACGCCAGAACCACCAACACCACCACAATCACCATAATATCACCATTTATCCATTTTTCTTGTTCATATACAACAAAGTTCATATAACAAATCGTCTACATTTTTTATTCGTAAGTAGAAGATGGGACATCATTTTGTGAATGTATCATCGTCATCATCCTGCATAACTTTCCATTTTGTTTCGAAGTAGTACGTATCTTCTTCTCCTCCTCAACCTTATTACAATCAACCAAGTCTACTCTCTGTCAGATCAAATTAAACTCACAAAAAGGTGGACCGCTTTTGCTTTTCTCATACTTTATTATAATATGTTTACCACCTTTCATCTTGTCCATGATGATGCAAGAACGCAAAGGTAAAACTCTTTTTCTCCTTCTCTTTTATTACTTCTATGCAAAAGTTTTGTGAAGGCGTTTTTCTTTTTGCTTTTTTTTCTTCTTCGCTTATTCTTTGTCAATAGTATTAGGTTTGGTGATATTAAAAAAATACAAAAGTAAAAGAGCATCATCACAACCGCATCATGTAAACTCATGTTTGCATCGCCTATAATTTAAGATAAGAAAGGTGGAAAAGAGTGGTTGCAAATGATGATGATGATCATGATCGTCCCTGGTAGATATTATGCATTGCTTTTAAAATATTAACAAAAGTTGACCTTTTTAGGTCACTTGGAAATTGTGTATGAAAATCGTGTGATGGGATTGCTGTTGTTATTGTTGTTGTTGATCATTTTGAAGAGCGAGAGGAAGAAAGAACAGGAAAGGGTGTGAAGGAGAAGGGAGAAGGGCTTTGTTTTTGCTTTGATTCTAATCTTGTTAGAGAGGGAGGAATCATTTGAAGCTTTCAGGAATGCATGCTTGTGGTATTTAGTCAAATTATCATAAAAAATCTAGTAAAAGTATTTTACAGGAAAGTCACATCGCTAATTACAAAAAAAGAAGTCTAGCTTATTACTAGATCGGAGATCTCCGATCTAGTTATGCGATTAGTCTGTTTGTCCGTCTGTCCATCTGTCGGTGCTCTAACTGTCGAACGCGTTGACCGATTGGCATGAAATTTGGCAAAGAAGGTCCCGCAACCTTCCTTAGGAAGCCTATTGTTTTTCAGCGAAATCGGTTGAACGCTGCCAGCGTAGCGAGTGAAAATCCGAAGCTCATGCGCTCCATAAGGTTAAACATTGCCATTTAACTGCATTTTTCAACATGGCTTTGTTATACAAAATTAAGGTATTGAAAACAAAAGGCGACCTTTTTGTATTTCATTGTATATTTAATGAATCATAACAATAGCTACATTGCTCAAAGAGCTTTATGCAAATTGTATATTATTACTAGATCGCAGATCTAGTTAAGTGGTCAGTCTGTTTGTCCGTCCGTCTGTCTGTCTGTCCGTCGATGCTCTAACTGTCGAACGCTTTGACCGATTTCAATGAAATTTGGCAATAGAGAATCCTTAGACTTTTAGAAGGAAGCCTATAGTTTTTTCAGCAAAATTGGTTGAAACCTGGCAGCGTACGAAGCCAAATTCCGGTTTGCTCCGATCTAGTGGTTCTACGGTTTGCTTTGCAAGCGTTTATTAGATTACTAAAGAGTTTAAATAAATACTCAAAGCAGTTGACATTTAATACGTTAATTGAAAATTATTACTGTGGCTGTGGAATTAGCAGCCAGCCGCATAATGCAATGTAAAATTACATACACCACCGCACCGTTTATTTTTTAAATACTCTCGCTCGACTTGCACTTTGTGCATACGAATGAATAATGAAAATTTTTAATGCACAGGAATGGGACTGTAGCCAAAAGAGAGGATTAGCTTTTTATGATAATTTAGTTAATGTAATAATAACAACAACAATGATAATGAAGCCTATCAAGAAGGAATAATGTTTAGCCGGTGTTAATTATATGAGAACTTTCCATCTGCATCTATCTGTCTGTCTGTATACTTACTCTTCTTCTCGTTTTTCGTCTCCTTCTTGTACTATTCCATCAACATATCAGGCTGAACTCAAAGAGTAAATCGTTTTTTAAATAATGCATGCATAATACGAGTCTACCCCACCCAAATTTAGGCTTGGCATTTAAGTTTCATACATCGATGACTGCATAGAAGACAATAATATATACATACATAATACATTATGCTACGGTTTTAAAAATCTAATTCATCATCCTTTCCCCTCCTATTCGTTGCTCATGTATAAAACCATCATGATCTGATCATCATCACTACCATAATAATATCAATTACTTTATGAATTAAATTCAATGTTAGTAAAAAAGTCTTTCCTTTATAAACTGTAATAATGCATAAATTTTCAATGAAAAGAATAAACAGTATCATCGTAGTTTCAATTCACAAAAGCACGCACCTCGATTCTGTAATATTATTGCGGCAAACTGCTAAATACAGTGAAAAGAAAAATAATGTTTTTTCTTCCTAAAATTTTATTCTGCATAATATTATTGAATCACACACAAATGAAACACAACCCTTTACGATTATAAAAGACAATCTTTGTTGCAACAGCAGTCAAAAGAGCAGCCATGTAGACATAATAACCCATCACTTTTGGTTTTTTAAAAATCTTCTTCGTTTTCATTCATCGTTCGTTCGACCAGGGAAATAAGGCACCTCTCCCATTTTTTCTTTTCTAACCTTAAAATCATGCCAAAACTAACAAAGAATAATATTTGCATTGAATAAGAAGGTGTAAACGGAGACTTGCATGCTCACGTACAACAACAGTTTTTTTGCAACGAACAATGATAATAACAAAACAACGTAACGTCCAACTTGCATTGCACAATTTTTATATGAAAACAACAAAAAAATAAATAATCTTTCAGCAGCAGTAGAAAAATTACCATTCCCTCCCCAAAAAACGATAGTTTTTGAATGAGGGGATGATGATGATATGGGTTGAGTGGAGAATTTTGAGCGATTTTACGAATGACAGAAAATTTTTAACTGTGTAGAATCATCTCGTAGTTACTGTACAGATGCAGCAGTAAATATGCTGATTTTGATTGTCTTTTCTTGCTCCATCATCATCATTATCATCGCTGTACTTTTTGAATTTCAGCTGCACTGCAACTGGCGTGCATTTTTTTGCACACTAACAGTGGGTAATTTGAAGAGAGATAAGCATAATAAGTAAGTACATACTTTTTTACTGTAAACGGTTTCCTCCTTTTCATTTGCATAATCTTCGCCAAAATCAAACAAAACAAGGTAAAAAAAAACCTTTTTATTGTTGAATATAAAAAATCGAACATTTTTTTATATTATCAAAAATCCTGTTGACTTTACTGGTTTACATATTATTATGTCCATCAGTAACAAGAAAAAAGAACAATTTACCTCTTCCTTCAGCTACTACGAACGGTGCAACTGGTAACTGTGAAGATGCTCACTTCACTTCATTTACGTACCCAAGTCAGATTAATTCTTTCGCCGAAAATTCGAAGTGCCGTCGCATTGCAACGTCGCATCATAATAAAAATGATGTGGTTAAGTAAGTAAATGAAAGTTATCCACATAAGGAGAGGTGAAAATATTGATATTCGATGAATAAACAAGGAGCCTAGGTAAAACCCTAGAAACATGAACAATCAGGCTCGCCTAATAAAAAAATGGAAGGAGTGAAATCTTCCAATACAGAGAAGAGAGTATTTGTATATTATATTATATGATGCAGTCTTATCACTGTAATAATCTACAATTACATTCATTTGTTCCACCACAAGTGAACATCCTCAATAAATCTGTAATAAGCTATAAAATAAACATGAGTTGAAATAAAAATTAATTGAAACTGATACCCCACACCACGTATGTATACTTTAGTTTAAATGGAGGCACACGGTGTGGTGGTGGTGGTGTGGTGGCGCTATTGACATCATCATATTATTATTACAAGAAGAAGTTGAAGTGGCATATCTTCGGGTTACGTCGAAGAAGAAGTATATAAAAAAACCTTCGGCTTAACCAACCCAAACCCAAAAGGGAGGAATAAAATGCCTTACTTTGCATTAATCTTTTGTACTTTCCAATTTGCTTTCTCGAGGAATAATGATGAAACGAATTTTCAT
>JAHZNJ010002264.1:0-10861 GCA_027744475.1 Lepidocyrtus cf. sotoi NNG-2020
AGCTGCCTGCCACCAGCCAGTAATAATAATAATAATTTTGTTATTATCGACATCTCATCTAACTCCAGACAGAGTGGTGGTGGTAGAGAGAATAATATTAAACTTTAGTATGCTTACATAATAGCTTTTTTAAACTTGAGTACGTAAAAGAGTAGTACCTGTACCTACCTATTTAACTCAACTCTGAGTGAACGGAGAAATCATTTTTACTCATTTACATAATGGAGTCAACTTTGCAAAGAAGTTTTTTTCTTGGTAGGTAGGTACTCAATAATTATTATGAGAAATCTTCATGAAACAATTTATAGTAAAAACAGAATCAAGTAAAGACTCAGCAAGTGCCTATTAAGCTTCACTTCAATAGAAAAATGATAAGAAAAGAAGCTTACGTTTTAGTTCTTCTTTCTTAATACAACCCTTTTAAGTTGTTTTTTTTTCTTATCAGTTTTTCTCATTTTGTTACTTTACTCATTAAAAAACATTTTCCTCCTCATTTTAGGGCTTTTTGAGCAAAATGTAAATGTGTTGAGCAGACAATTAAATTATATATCCATTTCCCTCCTCCAGTCAGTCTCGTCACTTTCATTTGTTCAAAATTGAATAGATAAAAATGGCAAGACGAAGAAGAAAATTTTTAATAACAAAAAAATAAGTAATAAAAATTCATTTTGTGCGTAGTGAGGTGGTTATAATATTACGATGATGGTAGTAATAAGAAGGATTTGTGAATTGGTTAATAAGATGTTGACGATGATCGATATTATCTTCATTGTCTATGTGGATGGTCTTCATATAAAATATTAATGTGAAATAGCTCACTACTCACCTTCAGTCATTTTTCTCTCCTTTTCTCCTTTTTTTCTTACATTATATTATATTAATTTTTCAGCAGCGCACCAGCAGGAGCAAAACCAGTGTACCAATGATGATAATAAAAAATGAGTATCTGACAAACACGACTAGTGAGATCCTGGCTAGTTTTTGTTTCTCAACATGGTTATCAAGTGATATCGCTTACACCATCTTTTCGGTAGTATGACCTTACTTACTCCTTTTACTAAAGATATTATGGAATGGATACTCACGGTATTAACAATTTTTTACATGTTTTATCCTTCTATTTGTATCTTGAAAATTTACCCATTTTGTGTGAATTTGAATTTAATTGAACTTACTAATTTGCATAGTTCATAAAAGGACTTTTACTTCTTTTTTAAAACACATTATTTATTTATCAAGGCTGAGGCGTTTCGCGTTTTGAAATATATAAATTCAAAATTAAGGACGAATTGCAAATTGTAAATTTTACCCGTTCGATGACATAGCATAGCCATGAAAAAAGTGAGTAAAAGACAGAGTGCGAAGTGCGCAGTGCAAAAGCCAAGACAATTCCTTTCATTTTGTCCCATGCATGATGGATGACTCCCAAGAAGAAAATATTCAAATGAAATCAAAATCAACAACCAATTTTTCGACGTTTTTTCTTTATCTTGTCTTTTTATCCAAATGATGATAAAATGGTTGAGTGAGAGCAATATCCAGTGTGATTTAATTTGAATATGAATGTAATCATAATCAATGAGAAGGAATTTCCATCTTATGAAGGAAAGTTTATTGAAATCTACGACGCAAAAAGTATTGACCCTTTACTTGTCTCATAAATTATAACGTTTTGCTACTGTTTTTAATACGAAAAATGCTCCATTATATAACAAATATGCAAATACTGTCAAATGCACGCAGGCGTATGAGAGAAAATGCTTTTCGCACCAGCGCACCACTATCTCGCTGCATCAGAACCATCACCTGATCCATTTCAAAATTTGATAAATTATGCAAATTATACAGTTTTGAATTGCAAAAGACGGAATAAATTCAAAAATTCCTATTTGATCGTTGCAGTGTCTCATTTAATGCAGGGTATTGTGACATTATGGCTGGTGGTGTGATGCGAAGATTTAATTCGGATTCTAAATTCGAATTCTCTGCGGCTGCGCTCCATCAATATTTCAAGACCTTGAAATCAATGCTGCGGTCATTGAATCCTTTCTTTTCTCATTGCTTCATTCTGGGGAAATTTGTGTAGATGAATTATGAATTTATAATACGCGGGTGAGTGTAGTGTCATTTTCTGCTTGAAAAATTCAAAAGATTCTTTTTCTTACCTTTTTAAAAAATCAAATCCTTCCAATTCCAATAATTTTTATGCAACAACATTTTACAGCAGAAGACACAAGTTTAAAGCACTCAACTTGAGTAAGAATCAGCAGTAGCAGCGTTTTTTGTAGCAAGTAATTCATGATAAATACGGTTCTTTTTCTTTTCTGTTTACAAATATTTTTCTGCTCAAACAATAAAGATCGTTAATAAAATTAGCTAATAAATAATTCACTAGCACAAAAGGTTAAAAGTTTTTATTTTTTCAGTAATAGTAATGATAAAGGAGGATGATGACGACAGTCTAGCCAAAACGGAACTATTCGCAGGTGAAAAAGGTGACTCGCTAATAAATTCTATTGTTTGTGAGCTCACTTTAACAGATGATGATGTATAGATGGACTGAATCACTTTTGAAGGTTTTAAGGTGGCGAATTGACTAAATTACCGAGAGAGGGTAACGTAAGGTGAGGTGGTGGTGGTGATTAGCAGGGCACATGTTAATATATAAAATGACCAAGAAGAAGTACCTTACACAACAAAAAACTACGACTTCTCTCCTACGTACATTAACCAATCCTTAAAAATCGTTTCTGATGATAATGATGAGCTCTCGCTCATTCACGTTCTACTTGTTGCTTTCTGGCTCAAATGAGTCATCCGATACCGCAATATTATGACTCTTGTTGCTTTGTTGCTTACACAAAGAAAATGGCAAATCGCTGCAGAAAATGCGAAAAATATTAAAGGTATAGAAGTGTGGCTATTGCTTCCTAAAACTCATAAATACCACTAAACGCACGAAAGTTTACTACGCTTTGGTTTTAAGTAGTTTTAGTGCATTTTATTCAGATTTCCCTAACGGAAGCTACAAAAAAGGGGAGATTAATATTACGTGTATGAGCAATTGCTGGTGGTAGTAGCGGTGTAATGGTGCTGCTGCTGTTGATATGATAATGAAGAGTTTAATTTAATGGAGCTCTCTTTCCCCCAACTTTAACTGTTTTAAGAGTGTTTATTGCGATGATTCATAGACCAGTACACGCCAATTGTTTTTATCATTTTCATTGCACTTATTTGGGTATTATGAATGAGTGTCACTGTAGTATTTACGCACGCTTTGCTTATATAAATAGTACTTTATAACTTCAAACTATAGCCTCTCATTAAAAATCATTTACATAATTAGGTAAAAAATAATGTTCATTGTATTAAACAAACTGACGAATTACGTGCATAAATAGATAATCTTCTTTGTTCTCAAAATGCAAATAATATCAGTTTATAGGGCAAAATCTGTCATGATGATCTCTTATCAACATACATAAAATTAATATTATTAGTTAAATGCTAAATATGGATTGGATTACTTATTAATCTATTAATAATTTATCAACAACCACAATAAAATGAAATAGAAATAGGTAGCAAACACAAATACTAGTATGATAACACTCCTTCTATCAATAGGGAAATAATAATTATAGTAGCACAATAGTAGGCGAATGTACTAAATTGTAGTTGAACTCACAAAACCTCAATTTAATTGATACTTGACAATATTTTTAGTATCCTTTCAAAGTTCCAAAGTTCAATTGTTTGGTGAGTTTACTTGTTGTCTTGAAATAATAGAACTCACAGCAGCAAAAACACACAAACTCACTGATTTCCTGTATGCATTTTTTTTGATAAAACACCTTTTCGGCGCTTTCTGGGGAAACTGGATACATGTACTTCCACCCAAGTCAATGTATGACTCTAATTGTAGCTTGATTAAATGGCAAGATACAAACTCCGACTAAAATGAAGTCTGAGGTAGGAGTAACTATTTAAACTTGAGAGGTTTTAATGATAATGCTTTGTTCCTTTTCTCCCAGCTGCCATCATAATCAGCAACAGATACATCGGCACTTTTCTGCTACTATGTTTATCATCATGAGGAGATTTCAAGGTACATAGATAGAAATCCTTACTTACTTTAAGCCATTGGTAACATGATGTTATAAACGTCATCGTATCATCATTATTAGGAACTTTTCTTATGAAATTTTTACAACAATCTCCCAAATACGTTTAGATCAACAATATACATTCTTAGAAGACTCGATTTACTAACGATATAATTTTAACTAAAATACAACCAAATATCTATACGAATACTGTACGAATGTATTATGTTATGTACATATCATCAACCGCATCTTCATTATTATTGTGCTCCTATTACTAAATTATCGTCTTCATTCATCATCAACATACTTTTATTATTACTCTGCCATTACTGCGTAGGTACATTATATAAGACACGGAACAACCAGAAAAATTATATATTTTTTTGCTAAAACAGCTTAAACTTTAGAGGTTGCAGCGGCCGCAGCAGCAGCGGTGCAACAGTAGTCTCTTTTTATCTAGAAGCAATCATCATGGTCTTGGTCTAGTCATCGACAATGCATTTAGGCACTAAGGAGGAAGCTGTATATAGCGGAGTGGTAATTTTTGATGAATCATTCTTTTAGAAAAATAGCGAATTACGAATCATATCATATCCTATCGGCAAATTTACTCTTTTTTCCACTGTTTTAAGGTAAGGTTATTATGTGTCTGTCTGTGTGGCTCTTCTCCTTTGGTTCTGCTAATATGAGCATTTCAGATAAATTCGTTAGATACCAAAATTGAAAGGGAGTATTAGTTAATAATGGAATTTGCAGCAATAATATTGCTAAGTTCCTCTTCTCTTCTAGTAATACCATTGAAAAACGTTGTACTTGACTAATAATGTGTCTACGTAAATAAATGGTAACAACATAAATATACCACCACCAAGAGCAACATCAACATCACAACTACTACCGCTCTGCCGCCGCCGCCTCCGACAAGAACTCATTTTAGCAAAGAAAAACTGTGTTGTACCATACCAGTGCACACCAATTTAAAAAATATTCCATTTATTAAAAAAGAATGCATTGCTGCTGCATTGAAGAAAAATGAATTGGACTCAAAGTCAGAGAAAAAAGAACACGCATAGCGGCTTTTACATAGAGATCTTCTTATATGAGATTGCTGTGCGCTCGGATCGGAACAACTTTCATTTCAACTATCAACCTGTTCGGCTCGCGTATGAAAGAAAAAGAAATAAAAAATGATACATATATCATTTCCCAATATTTTACACGTTCATCATTTAGTTTCGGTCTCATAGTCCGTCGTCCGGTTCCGAGAAAATTTCTTTTTTACCTCTCACTCTCTTCATCCAACAAACACCATTTTTTTCTCTCTTTCATTTCTTAATATGTGCATACAATCACATACTTATATGAGCCTCCATCATTACTAATTTTATTACTACAATTTCTTCTTCAAATTGGTACGTTATGCTAGTGTGATGATGATTGCTGGTGGCTAATTTCCCCATATTATTTTTTACTTCTTTTCTCTTCCTCACCATACCAGCAGGAATTACACTTTATTATCCTTTACTTACCTAATATGATCACTGTTTGCTTGTTTGTTTCATTTCTCTCAATTTTATAATAGCAAAAAAGTAATTTCCAACGAGGTTTGTTTCTACTACATTATGAAAAAATCACTCATGTTTTCCTAGATAATTTTATTCTCGCAGAGAGAGAAAGAAAGAAAGAGAGCCATTACACTCCTCTCTATTGCGGCTATTATTATAGTTATCTATAAATGAGCTTGAAATTTGAAATATTCTTTTTCAGAGAAGAGAGAAAGGCATAAAAAATAAACTATTAAGTAATTTTTAACATTACACTTCTTTTCATTCCCTTTTCACAGTTTAGTTTGTAGTTTTGTCGAGAGATTACAATTTTAGATAATCTTTTAACCGGATTTTTTTTTATAATATTATGTATGGGAGAAGTAATAGTACGTGCAGAATGTGTAACTTTTAAATCATCCTCCTCTCCTCCTCGTGTCTTTCAAACATGCAGGGAGTTTTCAAAATAACATGGAAGAAGTCAAAGCCTTAACATAACAGCTCACTTGTACTTATTAGGGGCTTTTTTTAATAATAATTATAATAGACATAATAATAAATATGTGGGATAATTGTTAGTAACAGTAAGAAAGAAAAAAGTGAAGGTTTGTTGTTATATAATCCTTCAAGTATTAAGAAAGACACAGACACACGCGTGCCTATCATCACAATCGTAGCAGCAGAAGCAATAACAATAGCAATAAAAAATCAGCACGGCTCATGCAGATATCGCGATGTCAGAGACTCTTCTCTGTCTACTACTTGGCTCCCACTATTACCACTACCACATCACCAGACACGTTTACAATAATACTCTTCCTTTCCTTTTTTCTTTCTCTTTTGCGTACGTACAATAACCAAACTACCGTATTTCTCATCTCATTTCCTCTTTTTATTGTTGTTACTGCGCGATTACAAGAAAGACATGTACACACACAGAACAGAACAGAAGACATGGTCTTTTGAGTTCTGTTGGGTGTCAAGTTCACTTTTTTATTTTATTGTTTTGCAAAAAAGAATGGAAGAAGAATATATCTTTGAGCTGATGCAATGTTTTGCTTTTTTATATGATACAAGAGTGCCATAATTTTAAAATATGAGTGGTTTTAGATTAAAGATTATGTCTTGCACGAGTTTGTCTGTACATAAAACGTACGAGATCAGATTAGAATGGTGGTGGTAGAAATTAGTGAGCCTTCCTATGATGTGTGATGAGGAGATTAAATGAAAGATGCTTCTTAAAGATTAAATTAAATTGCTAAAATTAAGAAATAGTAAAACATACTTGTACTTACATTTCAATCTTTCTATGGAAAGTTGCTGCTGGTAATTGTCTGCAAAAGTGTTGTAGACAGATTGGCAGTGGAAGTACACCCCTTTTCTTTCTTTCTTTTGTTGTTCCAGGTTGATTGTCTTCACAAAAGGGTAGTAGGCGGATGAAGCAGGTATCGGCGATAAATCACATACGTTTTATTATTTTCGTAAAAATAGTTCTTTACTAATTAATTAAATAGTTTATTGGTTCGTATATAGTTCCCCTCTTGTTTATCACGTTTATAGTTTTTATTGTTTTGTGTTGAGTACGGAGAAAAGTTTTTGTTTGTTGATTTGTGGTTGAGATACTGAGATTTCTTGTTTAATGCATGAAGCGTATTTGTTGGGCAAGCTGTCCAAGTTGAGTCTATAGCCAACTTAATTCTTTTTACTATTTCCTTCTGGGAATGTTCTCTTGCTATAGATTTGTCGAGAAAAGTTTTTAAACTGTCCCTTGATAATACCTAAGTAATGTACTATGTAAAGTTTTGAAACATGTATGATTACTACATTTGAATCTGAATTGAATCACGCCAGAAGTAGAGTCTCCACAATTTTAAATACAGAGAATGAAAGGAATATAAATGTTCTTGTTGTTGTGCATCAATAACATCACATGCAAGAGGAGATAACACGTTGTAGCAAAGTCATCATTTTAGTGGTGGCGATGTGGTTCGGTAAAATATTCGCCGTTTCTCTTCCAATCCAATAATAATAAGAAAGAAAGAAAGATGTGGATGGCGATGGATGATGATGAGACGAGATGATGATGCAAAGTTCAGCTTACAGTTGCATGTAGTTTCCCTCGAGTATTACTATTAATATAGATAAGTCTAATATTATCAACTGAGAAGAAAGAGAGCAATTCGTATAATTCAAATGTTCTCAAACGTTAAAAAAATTCTTACAAAAAATGTTTTTTCTCTCTCATTCGACCTCCTGCTTGAAGGAACTGATGATGATGATGATGATGATGCTGTAGCGGTGCAAGGCAAAACCACGTTTTTTCTTTCATAAAAGAGTCGCTTTTTTGCAAACAAATCACAAAAAGATTGTCAAAAATAGTTATTATGATTATTATGGGTAACTGTTTCACACAATAATAACACAAGTCTTTTCCTTACAGAGTTTTTATCTCTTTCTCAGCACACACACTGTTTAAAAAGGTTACTTAAAAATCCATATAATATAATGATTATTATTACTATTATGATTATGAGATGATTGGTTTGGCGCAAGGCAGCTTCAATTCAAATGAGAGAAAGAAAAAGGAGAAGCCGATAATCTTGTGCTTTTTTTGCTTTACTGCTGCAAACTAATCTACTCACTCATACTTGCTTACACGCTGCTTACTTACAAACTACTATAATTTTTACTACAACAACTCTTTCTACTTATTACGATGAGATTTGTAGTGGTGGTGGTGGTGTTGAAGACGACTTTTCTGTGTACACAACAACAAAACAGGAGACAAGTGCCGTCGTGCCGTGTGTGTAGTGAGTCTTTTGAAAACCGTCTTTTTTCTATTTTTTCATCTCCTCCAATCCAAAACTCAAACCTCAGCTCAACTCAAGTCAAAGCTTTTTACTTTGCTTTTACACGCTTCTTTCTAAACTCTTCTCCTCCACTTCAATCAGATCTCTTCTCGCTAGCTCTGCTCCCAACAAACTTGAATCTGTTTCACGTTCGCTTCCCTACTTATAATCTTTTTTCTTCTTCTCCTTACTTTACTACTTCATCAACATCGCATTTTGCTTTGCTATCTATCTTCACCAGCAGCGAGTGAGTGAGTAGTAGTTGTGAGCAAAGAGCCAAAAGAGTAAGTTGGGAAGTTGGGAAATGAAACGATGAAACGAAACACACATGAAGAAATGGTAAGTAAGCAATAACCCAACAACTGTGTAGCAGTAGTAGTAATAGTAGAAGAACAAAACGTAAACGTGTAAAATATAAGTTCAAGTTCTCCTTTTTTATGATTATTTTTCCTCCTGCTTATTCTCCTGTTTCTCCGCTCCGTGTTTGTTTTGTGGATATGTAGATATATAATGTTGTATGTATATATGTTTATTCGGTTCCATTCTATCATATTATTACTTACTCCTTCTGACTGTGATTATTATTCTGATCCTCTAACAAACCACTGCACTGCACTAACTCTATCTCCCTCTCCCTATACCAGACGCATTTACTCATACATACATACATACATATTTACACTTGCATTTTAATAATGGTTCATCTTCATGGTGTAGTAGTGGGAGAACTTTTTTTTGTGATAAATGCTCAATCTCAAAATGTGTAAATGCAATGCTTTACTACTGCCACTTGTGGTCGATGTGATGCTGCTGAAAATGCTGACATGAGGGAAGGAAAATGGGATGGAGAATTGTATTCCCTCTTTTCTCTCTCTCTCTTCTCTTTTTTCTAAAAACGCTCCCTTCATTTCATGTGTGCCTGTTGCTCTTCTCTTTTTTCTTCTGGCCCATGATGTTTGACGATGATGTTGATGATGATGACGATGATGCCGATGCTGGCTCAGTTTCAGAAGCAGTCAGAAAATATATAGTGAAAAAAAAATTATGATCACGGTTTGGATTTTGGATTCAGTTTGGATGGATAGAAGAGGATGCACGCTGACAACAACAATCCGATAGATGAAAAAATCTATTCTCTCATTGCTCCTCTTTTACTCTTCTTGCTTTTGGAAATGGAAATGAATATTAAAAATCTGTGTGAGCAAGAGGGAGGATTCAATAATCTATGTATGCAATGTATGTACATCATCGCGGAATATCATACAATCACCACGCTGCGCTTTTTACAGCAGCGTTTTTTTATGCTGATGCTTGGCTGATGATGGCTGATGACGATGATGTTGATCATCATGATGGTGATGTATTCTTTTTAATAGAAATCTCAGTGATGTTTCTACTGCTGCTGCTGCTATAATATGAACCTATTATCCACCCGTCCCCACACATTGTTCCATTCTATTTGTGTTTGTTTTTTTCAACAGAAAATAAATGTATTAGCTTGGCTGATGTTGGTTTACCTTTTTTTCACTCGCTCACATTTGACTTTTTCGTTCCCTCTTCTCTTCACCTTCATCCTTTTTTTACTCTCCTCATGTCAGATTTTCCTGCAATAAATAGACGCAAATTTTGTAGAGTACGGATATGGATAAATTATGTGGATTATTCGATCTAGGTAGGTACATACTCGTACTCGTATATGCACTATGCACCTTTCTCTCCATTCAACTTGCACTTGATCAAAAGTTACCCAACAAATCTGTTGGTAATGATGTGTATGCGTAAATACAAAATAACATAATATTGAGTTGAATATTATTTGAAAGTAAAATCTAAAGTTTGCCTTTCTTTTGTGGTACTATTTCATAAATTAATTTCGTACTGGCTAATAAGACAAAGCTGATTGCAATTAGATTAGAACCGAGGCGTTCCCCTTTCCCATTTGTTTCAAAGTTCATGATCCAGTCAAAGTCAAGTCTACCATAACCCTAGAAAGATTCGAATGGGTTCTCTCTTTGCCCATATGATAGCATACATATAAATCACTTTTTAAAATTTGCTGTGGTGAGAAACTCAGTCCTTGAACCAAGTTGCGTGGCCAGTAGTAATCGTAATAAAATGAAACTTCTTCTTCGATAATAATTATTCGATTAGGAAATCCACATGGAGCTTAATGGCATTTAAAATGCAGTTTTCCATCAAAGTATGCTCATATAACTTGTGAAAATTACCTATATATTTTAAAATGCTGGCATTGATAATGAAATCTGTAAAAGTAAGTAGGAGTTACAGTCATGAGCTTCCATCGTTTGAGTGAAACCAGAAGTGGTAGTTGCATCAAAACAGCAGCAGCTTGCCGATT
>JAHZNJ010002265.1:0-11725 GCA_027744475.1 Lepidocyrtus cf. sotoi NNG-2020
TTAAGTTGAGTAATCTAGAAAAGTATAGTGAAATGACACAGAAAAGTCATATTATTATTACGTAGTAAATTTTATGAGTACAAATACTTTGTGGTGGGAGTGGGAACTTTTGGCTCTCGAGTCGAAGGGAGTTTATTATCATACGTAATAGTTAAAAGGGTTGGAAAAATTGTTAAAAGTTTTGATAACGATAAAAATTATGACAAATTGTTGTTTTAACTGATTTTCAGCAGCAAACGATCAGGAGAATTGCGTATCTACAACGTTAATATACTACCCATTCTTTGTCAATGTCTTTCTGTCGCATTAATATACATTTATAGTGTTTTTCTTTGTTAAACCAAAATAGAAATTTTGTAATTATATTATAGCTTGATAAGAAAGACTGAGGTAAAAGTGAAAGATATTGTGAGAAAGATTAAAAGAAATTCACACACAAAATCAGAAAAGCTATTATTATTGTTAAATAATTTAAGTAAGTCTCTCTTGAGACATCCGTCTTTCTTAATAGAATAGGAAAAAAGGGTTGTTGTGTGTGATTTGTGAAGTGAGTTATTTTCATTCATTCATTTTTACATCCTTCTTCTTTTACTCACCTTCATACTTAAAATCCGTTCATTCATTCATATTAAAGGAAGCACTACCTTTTCATAAAGGTGTTAGCTTGGTAAAGTCATTCCTTTTGTTACATTTGGAAATGAATAATTAACAAGTTTGTTTCTTTTCATTCTTCTCCCCAGGGACCATGCAAGCCCGGCCAATGGCTAGTCTTTAACAAAAACCGGAAACCAGAATGCCAAGCAAATCCTTGCGGAGCTGGAAAGCTCCGGAAGAGGGGCGAGGTCGCCACAGATTTCATGTTTAATTATAATGGAATCTGTTACAAGACTGGATCAAGAGCCTTCTGTGAGGATGGACAGACTGTTTACTTATCCTCATCAGATTTTAAGCCGAGGTGCTACAATACCAAGCCTGTTTGTCGCTTCCTAATCTTCGCAGCGCAGACTTTAACCTGCAGACCAGGAAGTAAGCAGGACGTCATGGGGAAATGTGATCATATGAGGGAGATGATGGATGATGTGGTAGATCCGGAAGGGGAAGACTCCTCGTAATAGTTTAATTAATTAACTTTTTAAAAAATAATAAATGCTTAGTAAATTAACTAATTAATTAAGTTTAATTAAATATTATTATAATATTTTTACAAAAGGAATCATTGTAGCGAGAAGATAGTTAATTAAAATTTTAAATGAAGTCAAATTTTAATTTTTAAATTAGTGCACGCAAAAAAATTATGTTTTAAATTAAGAAATAGTTTTCTTCTATTAAAGCGGATGTGATGTGATGCGTCGCCAACTATTATTGCGTGCTTTATATTAATAAGAATATTTTTCAGACTTAATTTTTTAAAAAAAGCTGTTGATTGTTTAATTAAGAAATAATAATGTTCTGATTATGTTGTTAGTCGCGTGTGTGTGTGTGTGTGACTGTCGTCTGTGAAAAAAGTGTGTGTGTTTTGCAAGCGCACTTGTGTTTTTATTCTTATCTTGCTTTGCTTTTTAATATCAATATTATATTATTGTGCCGAGTCTGTAGACTACTCCGACTTCAATTGTTTTTATTTAGTTTATAAGTACTTAAAAATACGGTAGGTTTTAATTTTGTCACTAAACAGTCAGTCAGAAATACAGTATCGTGCTAAAGTTTAACTTTTGTCACTTTTTTTATACAAAATTCAAAGAATCAAAGAATTATACAATTTATACAATAAAAAATGCTGAAAACATTACTGATTGAACATTGCTCATCGAAGGAATACGACATACCTTTGAAATTAGGGTTTGAAAATATTTTCAATTATTTAATTCTGCCGTTTAGCTGAAAATGATCACATTTATTTTGCATCGAGTTGGCTGCCAATTATATTTTAAGTACACTTGGTATAATCCATTCATTTGAATAGATTCATAAGTTTTATCTTAGAAATATAAATAAATCACAGTTTATTGATCACTTTTAATCAAGGAAATTGAAATGTTGCTGCCATTACTGCTGCTAATTTTAAATTTCCTTGAAGTGTCTAAATAAACACTGTTTTTATACATTTTTACCTTCTTAATTTTTGCTTACGTTAGCCTGTATATTGTTTTATTAGAAGTGACTCGGCTGATGTAGCCAAGCCAGTAGTAAAATCTAAAAACGGTAGTAATAAAAAAATGTTCTACCCTACTTACCACAAACATTTTACAAGGAAGGTGTGGCTCGAATCGATTTTGCTATAATAGCTCATGATTTAATTACTCAGACTAATATTCAACTCTATAACGTATTATCATACCTGCGTGACTATAAAAATGGAGTTATCGTATTGTTATTTACAAAGGCATTAAAGAAATTCGTATCATTTCATGTTATCGTCTATTCGTCCATCCATCATCTTTTGATATTTATTCACACAAAAGTCTGCAATTTGTAGAAATCATTAGGCAATTTGATATAAATAAAAATAAACCTGAACACTTCAGTCTGAAGCAAAATATTTTTTCTGTGAATTGAATTATTGCTGTAAATATATTTCATTTCATAGCAATTCCGTTCTTACATCGACTCAATTTTGTACTTCGTTCTTCCGTACCCTTTTGCCTCGCCTTTTACATATAGATGACGTCATTTTAAAATACAGAAACTACATTTTAGAACCTAAATAAAAAACGTAGCATAGCACGGGGCACAGACGAGCGAGCATCATCAGCGTAAACTAGCCTCCCCTTCTAGTACTTTTAATTGAGATTTTTTATTATTAAATTAATACAAAAGTAATGCAACAATGCAAGCCGCAGCGCTAAAGAGAATAATGGGAATAAATAGGGATTAAAAAATACTTTCGCATTCGACGAAGTTTGATAAGAACAAGAACATTTAACTTCTTAATAATTAGTAGGGCTCTGTACTGTGTCTATTGCTGCGTGTGTGTAGCAAGTGCGTAGCAAACAAGAACGAAAAAAACATATTCATTTTTTTATATTTTAAAGCAGAATTATTATTGTTATTAATTAAAATTATTAGAACTATTATTTGAATAAAAACAGAATTATTGTTTAGCTCGACCTAAGCATCATAATTGATGGGAGTATGGGAGAATGTAAGGGAAGAAAATGAAATGTGGAAGAAGAGAAATTTCTCAATAAAAATGTTTCTCCTCCTTCGCTACTGATGAGGAAAACAACAGCAGCAGCATATTAAGACATAGTAGAAGAATTTTAATGATGAAACGATTAAGTTTAAAAAATAAAATGCATTTCATGAAAATGGATGAAGAAGGGAGGTAGACGAGAGGGAGTGCATCGACTTTATCTTTAAAATCGGGATAGTGAAAACATGTGTGTGGATAAAACATCAATCATAACTTTACACAGCAAAATTATATTTCAATGTGTACAGGTTTGATACATTTCTGTAATATTTTTGCTGCATTCATAGCAATAAATGATTTAGATCAATTTATGCTCATCATCATCACTCTAAATTTCAAAATGTTTGTAAGTAAAAGTACAGCAGCAGATGAACAGCCACAAAAAAACAAAAATTTTATGATAAGCAACGCGCAACGTGCTTAACCACCCCACCATCGCCACTGCACTCCACCCCACCTCCCAATAAATGAGTCTTGTATTGTATAAAGTATTCGGGGAGGTAAATTTTTAATTATAAACTGTTTCTGTGTTAATTTCCTTATAAACCGTAGTAAAAAACTGAGATACAATATAATGAAAGAGATGAGGAGATGGTGAATGAATTGTTGAATTGCGAGAAAGAAATGCTATTTTTGTTCAGATTGAAGATTAGATTTTGATTTTTGCGTTGGTTGATCATGTTCTGTTGCTTGAATGTAGGTCAAGGTCGGAACAGGCTTTACTTTTTGGTGGTACTTTATACGGAGCTTTTTAATAATAATTAAGGAAAAAGGAAACTACATCTTCAACTTATCATTAAATATTTTCATGATTAATATTTACTGCTGCTGCTTCTGTTGCTACTGCTGATAGCGATAATCAACAATGAAATGCACCACTTACACTTGTGCTTTAAAACAATTTTCGTATTTTTTATCTTATTACTACTACAGTTGCATTCATTTTATGCTTTATGAACAAAATTTGTTTGTAATTGTAAATCTCGTACCTACTTATTTATTTCATTTAATTACAAGTTTTTATTTTTTCTCTCTCTCTCTCTTTGGCAAACGATTGCAATTGTAGAAAAGGCTCAACCAAACCAAACCATAACCCTTCCTCCTTATCGGAAGATAATATCAAATCGAAGACTTTTCACTTGTAAGTAGGCACAAGTTTAAAACTTTAAACTTTAAAACTTGAGCAGATAAAGAAGAAAATTTCCTCTCACTTTTAGGATCTTCTTCCCTCAAAATCATCAAACCTCGAAGAAAATCAAAAACCAGTACCCACTTTGGAGATTTTTAAGATAAAAAAAAGATATTTCAGCAAAAGCATTGATATTGTAAATAATAATCATAAAAAATTACACAGAATTTAATGAATAAAATAAAACTAAACCACTTTCAATTTTTTGATGAGAAAGATTTTTTTGCATTACATTTAACCGACCAACCGATTCACTCACTCGATGTCGATGATTTGAGCATGCCAGAAAAACCAAACTTCAAGATTGCGATCCGATGCTATCTCGGACTAGGGCGGATCGTTTCGATAATTTTTTTATTTATAAAAATGAATCAGTTACTTTTTACCACTACTGCCTTACTCACTAAAAACTTAACTAAAACGGTTTGATTGCTTTATACCTACTCACACTAAATAGCCGAGCAAAAAGCAAGTGAAAAAGATAAGATGGAGGTTTGCTCATCAGCTTTACTCTTGGCCGTGGTCAGCCAATTAACATTTATTTCTTTTTTTTCAAAATGAAATGTTTTGATGTTGTTTCTGATTCTGTTGATCTTGTTGTTGTTAAACACGACTGCTCCCAATTTTACTTGGCGGAAATATGGAACAAACTTACCTACTATCTGGTGCACTGCACCAATAATTATCTCTCTCATTTATTGCAGATATGAAACAAAATATACGCATAATTGAAGGTATCACCATACACAATAACACTATAACCCCCGAGGATACCATCTTCACCTCCGCCCATTCATTTACATTTTACAGTGAAAACTCTTCAAAGCAAAAGGTTTTATTGTAAAATGTAACGTTTTTCACTTACGATTACGAATAATTCGAATAAAAAAGCTTGAGAGCTTACAAAAAAACAAAAACATTCTCACTAACGAACCTTTTACTGAAGATTGTGTGTGTGAGTGAAATATTTATAAATAGCAGAGAAGCTTATACCTACCCAAATGTGTATAAACTGACCGTAATTATATTATTTCTCCGATTCTTCACATGATATGAAATGAGATTTGATGAAACTAAAACGAAAAGGGATAATATTAAATTTAGCTCAAGCTCAAACAAAGCAGAAGAAAATGCTTAACTTCTCTTCCTTTTCTTCTTGTTTGAAATTTTAATCTAGCATAAAATTTTAAAATCTAAACTATAAACTAAATAAAATTCTGCTTTTACTTTTTTCTAGACGAAAAAATGTTTTTATTTTGGCTAAGCTAAATCTACTACGATACGAATGAACGAGCACAAGAAGAAGAATCAGAAGAAGAATTATGCTAAATAATAATAATGAAAGGAATTCAAATATTTTTTATTCTTCTTGTTTTGGTAATCATCACTGCTTTTTTACCCTAAAACTAATTTTCTCTCATTTAGTTCTTTACCGAGGAGCAATTGATGCGGAGGTGAGAAAAGGTGAAGTGAAGGCGCATCAGCATCTGCAGCAGCAACAATTAATAGTGAAATAAGGATGGTGGCGATTTTAGTGAATTAGTTTTTTTTTAATGTGGAGCAATTTTTGCAATTCTCACGTTCCAACATGACAACAACAGAGAAAAGTCATGTCATATCAGCTAGCCCCACCTTCTATAGAAACTAGTTAATTAGTCTCTACATTGTTTCAAAATATAATTAGGAACTACAGGATTTGGTTTCCTAAAAAATCATCGACTATTTTTAGTTTTTAAGTTTAAATTAGTGAACGAAATAATTATTTTCGTTAAAAATGAAGTGCTTTCAAATTTTCAGAAATTTTTGGAGAGGGAGAACTCGGTTTCGTGATTCTGTGTTAATTTGTTTTATAATTTGTTCCTCATGTTGTGTAAACTTTGCATTATCTGCTTCTGCTACTGCTTCAGAAAAAATTAGCAGCGGTGGTGGTGGTGTCACTACAGGAAAAGAAAGGAGACCGCCTAAATTACAAGCACAATCTTTATCCTTTCTAACTTCCCCCGCCGACTTCCCCTTCCCCAAAGAGGAGAGCTCCTCGGTGCCCACAAGTTTAAATGTAATCTCAACGAATTTCGCTGCATTGAAGAATAACACGTTTAAGACGACGGGAGTGAATAGGAAATTCGGGAAATATTTCCTCTCGAAGAAGTTAACCACTTCTACGGGAAATCTCCATCATTTAAATGTAACGGAGACTACTCCCGATTCCTCTTCTTCTTCTTCTTCTTCTCCCACGGGAGCTGCTGCTTCTGAAAGTGTGCCAACGACGAAAAAGCCAAATGCTTTCCCGAAAGAAGTTTTGCCTTCGAAAGGTTCATCTTCACAGAAGACGACGACAGGTAAAGATAAAGATGCTGCTGCTGCATCTTCCTCTTCAGCTTCAGCCACAGCAGCTTCTTCAAAAACTGCAACAAATTCTACTGCAACGGCGACAACGACAGCAACTAAAACTGCGGACCAGCAACATTACATTAAAGAAAAGATTACTTCCGCTGATAATAAAACGACGATGCTCTTCGAAAACTTCTACGAAGTTCTGCCAGCGCCTTCCGGTTTCAATGCGAATACTGTGAACACCCAACTCCCGAAGGATGTTGGAGTTACGGGATCTGTTGAAGTTGATTTGGCAGCAGCAGCAGGAAATCTGCAGCCCCTTCCAATAACTGGAAGTCAGCAGCAGCAGCAGCAGTCCTCCGCTGCTTCTTCTGATAACGATAAATACTCTAGAAAGTACCCTGATGATTTACACGTCCCCGATCAACTTGCGATGGGCTCAAACTCGAATTTCGCGAATGTTGCTGTTGCACCCCCGCGAAATTTGAATAGGAGGATTGACGGAAGACACCATCATCATCATCATCATAATCCCTCCAAATTTCCCCAAAATTTTGAAATGTTTGGAGTGCAAGATACGGTTTTCTACAACCCAAATTCGAAGAATCCGAACAGCAACAACGGACCTTTTGCTGGTCACAGAAATAACGCTGGAGTGGGAGCTGGAGGAGGGAGATTTCCCTCCCAATATCCGGGACATCCTCCACCACCAACCTCCCAGCCACGCTATACAACAACTTCACAAAATAGGAATGGGAATGGAAATGGATTTAGTCCAAATTCAAATCCAATTTACAATAACCCAAACGCTCAAAAATCACAGCAGCAAGGCCAAGGTGGAATGAGCTACTCCTACAAAACGTTTTCGAGGGGAGGCCTCCACGAAATTAATCCCTTCACTGGAACGACAAGACCCCAAACCGCTGCGAGCCATAATGTCCGCACAAATCCTAATCCGAATGTGCAATCCTTCTCTCCATATTCGCAGAAGAATCAGAATTCAAATCTTCCCGGTCCACTTCACATCCAATCCGTTTCCGGTGGGCGTTCTCAGCAACATGGGAAGTCCTTCAGTAACTTCCACGCACAAAATTCTCCATTCAAACCAGTTGGCAATAATAATTACAATAATAATTGGCAGCCAACTTCCAATTTAAATCAGCAGCAGCAGCAGACTTCTGCTTCTACGCAAGCGCACATCAAACAGAATTTATTGGGAGATACGAACCACCCCGGAAACTTCGGTCCGCATCCCCCAACTCCCCCACCCGCCTCCCATGACACTATGCAAGGGAGTGGAAGCATTTTGGGGAATTTCTTAGGAAGTCTTTTTGGAGGAAGTAGTTCAAGCTCTGAAAATGAAGAGCCTTCTCCTTTAAGGCCTTCCCCATTCGCGAACCCTCACCATTTCCCACAAGATCAAGGTCCACCACCAAGTTTAAGTCAGGGATTAGGTCAAGGTTTAGTTCAAGGTTTACTCCAATCTTCCCCTATGGGAGGGATTAGGCAGCAATTAGGGAATTTGCAGCAGCATCTTAGCTTCCGCATGCAGAAGAATCAGCAATTGCAGGAAAATTTACATCAGCAGAGGCTAAACCTTCAGCAACAACAACAACACCATAATTTCTTAGGACAAGGACCAAGCCTTACCCAAGGTCAAGGCCAAGGTCAAAGCCAAGGACAAGGGCCCTTCAACCCCGGAAATGATTTTTTCCAAGGACTCCAGCCATTTCAAACTCCCGCCTCGGCCCCAGGTCCATCCGGAAATCTACAAAACTTCCAGAAGCAGTTGGCGCAACAGCATCAAAACAGATTAAATTCTAATTCCAATCCGAATTCCTTCTTAGGCGGTTTAAGTGGACCACCATCACAATCCCAGCAATCTCAACAGCAGCAACAGCAACAACAAACGAAATCCAAAATTCCAAAGAACCCCTTCACCGGAGGACCCACATTCTCATCTTCCTCATCCGGCCCTTCTTCTTTAGGACCATCTTCCCCTCCGAGGCAATTACCTTTACAAAACCAGCCAGAACACCGGCAGCAGCACCAGCAGCAGCAGCAGCAGCATCAATCCGGAGGAGGCGGAGGATTTAATTTTAATTCCCCTCCACAATTAGATTTAGGCCCACTTCCCTTCAACGAATTCAATATTGCGCCGAATACCACAAAACCAACCGCATTACAATACACAAACAACTGGCTCCCCTCATCGTCCTCATCATTCCACTTCAAGTTTTACAAATTCCGCTCAATCCTTCCCGAATAATCTCAACCTTCACTCGAATCTTCTGACGCCACCGCAAAATTACAATACACGTAATAATCAAGCTAGTCATCATCTTCATCAAAATCATCATCAACAGTATCAACAGCAGCAGCAACAGCAGCTCCGTTTTAATTCCCCTCCATCCGGCCCTGGAGGAAGTAGATTAAGGCCGAACCCAATTATTCAACAGAGCCAAAATTTTCCAAGTAATTTCGGAGGATTCCTTCATGGAGGGGGAAATAATGGAATTTTTGATTCTTCATCTTCCACATTACCCCAAAATTCTCCTAACGGAAATGCAAATGACTTCACGAACTTTGCAAATATGAATATGAATATCCCAAATACGCATCAATTCCACCGCGAAATGACCGGCCCTGGAGTGGCAAAGAGCTTCAGCTCAATGCAATTGGACAGCCCTTGGGTTCCTAAGCCAAGGGGCACTTCCCATCGTAACCGTCACGCACATTCCTCTTCAAATTTACAGAATTTCGCGGATTTCCTGGAGGATAGTGGGATGCCTTATCCCTCTCTAGCTCCTTCGAAGGTTAAGCCGGGTCTTGCAGGACTTCCTGGAACGAATCGGCCGTCCTTACCCGCAGATGGGGAACAGAGTCAGCAGACGATAGATGAATTTGAAGATAATGTTTCGTTGAAGAAGAATCCGTCGCTCGGGGATGAAAATAGTTTGGATTTATCCGGGGATAGTATTGATGCGGAAGCTCCCGCGGGATTTTATGAATTGCCGACGCCGCCACGTTTGAATTTCGAGAAGGAATCCGAATGATGACGAAGATGATGATGGAGTTGGAGCTGATTCTCCTTCTAAACAACAACAACAGCAGCAGCAAGAAGAAGAGGAAAGACAAAACGTTTCACACGGAGGAAACGATAATCCTTCCTCTACACAAAACGAAACACCGGAAATAACCTTCCACGGAGAATCAACAGGAATTGGACAAGATGCAGGAATTGGTGGACCGGGGCAATATTCGCGAAGACCGCCTCCCCCACAATACAGAGGAGGGAATAACGGAGGGAACTCTAGAGAGAATGCGCATAGACCGAGCTTAACTGATTTCAAGGATTATGGAGGATTTACGATAACAAGCGGGGAGGAACCTTCTTCTTCCCCTCCGAAGATTATTCACCATCGACCACCTACAACGAGGAGACCACAACACGTTCCTTCTTCCGGTCCAAGCCCCGATGGGGTATTTTATGATGGCCCTCCCCCACCACCGCCACCCCCTCCACCACCACAACAACAACAGCGACCAAGATACGTTACGAAAAAGCCACTGACATTGACACGTCCTACCGCCCCAGATCATCATCACGTGACACAATCCTTTACAAATATCGGCTACCCGGGATTTTCAAAATTTCCCGCGGGTGGCGGTAGCGGATCTTCCGAAGGATCTAACGAGCTTGGAGAAGGAGACTTCAACTCAGGAATTAATGAAATTAGCGATCCCTACGCTCCCCTCTCACCCCCTCCCCCAACAAGACCTCCAACAAATCAATACGCACATAATTTGAATTCCCCGCCCCCACCCCCAATGCCAAATTTCCCTCCACATTTGGACTCGGGAAGCTACCAAGGCGGCGGAGCCAGCCATTCAGCTAGTCATGAACATTATAATTCCCATGAGCCTCCAAGCGATACTCCAGCGGGTCTCCATCCTCCTCCACGACATCGTCCTCAAGGCTTCCCCCACCAAGATCCCATTCCCACTCACCCTCCCCGACAACCGAATAATAATATTCTCTTAGAAAACAACGAAGGACCTCCACCACCACCCTCCTCCCCTCCATCAGGACCAGGACCTGGTTTCATCGGTGGATTGAATGCTTTCAACATCGGCCCAAAAACTCCAGCGGGAGAGGGTCCACTCCACGTTAACTCTCCCTTGGGACCTCCTCCCCATTCTTCCTCTGGTGCTCCTGGGATCCACGCGGGTCCCAATGGACCCATAATTGCTCCACCAGGTTTCGCAAATGGACCCGTGGGACCAATCAGAGCTCCCGTGATAATTGGCGGAGTCTCCGCTGGTGTCCCAGCTCCCGCTATTTTATTAAACGGACCACTTCCAATTGGAAATCTTAGACAGGTCGCGGTTTCACATAGACCAAGTCTTTTAGGTCTTCTTGGAGGTCATAATCAAGGTCATAGTCAAGGTCATGGTCAAAGTCAAGGTCAGTCAGCGGCTCTATCTGCCGGAAATGGACAGGTTTCCATCCTCCCCTCGCCCTCTTCAATCCCGCGAACATGTTTAATGGCCTCGGAGGAATGGTTCGCGGTGTACTTAAGGGTCTTATGAATAACTACCTCCATCTCCCAGCCCTCCGTCTCCCACAACATCAACAAGATCCCGATTTCAAATTCAACTTTCCCGGGAAGGGAAATCAATTCAACTTCGGGAGGAAAGACATGAATTACGAGAGCGATGGCTTTAAAATAGCTAAAGACGGTTTCAATTACGGAGGAGAAGGATTCAATTACGGGAAAAATAATTTCAATTTCGGGACGGACGTAGAACATTTCGGGAATACTCCGTTCGGAACCAACCCATTCATTGAGAGTGGAGAGGAAGGTGCTGGTTTAGTGGAGCAACAGGATATCGAGGAAGTGATTAGAAATGAAGGCGGAGAATTGGCTGAATCACCCGGCGTCGCCGTTGGAAATATCGGTGGTGGCGGCGGCGGTAATGGTGTCGTTGCAGTTGCAAGCGGACTT
>JAHZNJ010002266.1:0-15723 GCA_027744475.1 Lepidocyrtus cf. sotoi NNG-2020
TAAGCACATTGGCATATTTGGGATGGGAATGGGATATTGTACAAAAAAGGGCTTAAAATCTTTACCCTCTCTGTAGACTGTAGAATTGCTGCCTTTTTTGTGTTTTTATGGTTTTTATTTTGGCGGTGGTGGTGAATAGTGAATGACTCGAGTTGGTTGAGTGAGTGAATACTGCTGCTTTTATGCTACTACTATTACTACTGCCTGTTGGATTGAGATGTGTGTACGGTACATTTATGAGTAAAGATGAATGGGGTTGACATTTTCATATGGAATGGAGTGCAGAATGATAAATTCTTTATGACTTCCGTTTTCTTTTTTCATCCATACAGGATCCCCCATCGGCAAAAGTGAAGGAGAGAAAATATATATGGGAATTTTTCCTGAGGATATAGGAAACAGCAGAATCATCATCGCCATCGCTATTATTCCTTTCGACGAGGACGGTCTCTTTCTCATCATCAGATGAAAAGATAAAGTTTTTTTCTTACTGAAGAAGAAGCAAATTCCTATAGTTGATGCAGTGGGGAAACACGAGACAAAGAGATCTAGTTCGAGACAGATATGACAGACCTTTTATGTCTTGCTGTTGTGACAATGCATCTACTACTACTATAAGTAAAGAAGACGTCCTATTGTCTAGAAAAATTGGTCAACCTCGTCATGACGGGTGTATGAGCTTTATTTAACCAGTCAGTCAACCTAAAAATAGAGCAGAGCGGCACTACTGAATTACTTCCATCATCAACATCAACATCATCATCATCGCTGGAACAAGAGTAAAGACCCCTCTCTCCTCTCCTTCAACTCTCATTCTCGTACAAATTCAAGATTTCGGGAGAAAGTCTGCTTGACAACTGATCCGGAAAGAGTATGCCCTGTCCCGGCCCTACTTTTCAATAAAAAACCGAAAAAAAGGATCTTCATCCAGCTCTTCATATCCGTCACACTCGTGATGATGATACAGAAAATTGTATCCTTTTCGCTCGTTCTTATCTCACCCACTACATAACACACACCGCAAATGCGAGAACTCTTTGCACAAAAAATACCTCAAAAAATTTAATCTAGGTAACAACCATTGCTGTTGCGTATGTACACAGAGAACAGACACAGAATTTTTATGGAAAATAAGATCTTGAAATAGATTTGGACCAGAAAAAGCTATTACAAAACATCCCTCCCTTTCTCTAAAAAATTCATTTAAAAAGGGTTACATTGCCTGTTACACCAGGACTGATTTCTTTTAGAGATGAAAATCAGAATGAACTAGTTTTTTTCTCTTAATGTTCTACACAACACAAGGAGGATTCCTTGTTCAGATAAAAAGTTACATTACATTACTTGACTAAATTACAAAAACTGCATTGATGAAAAAAAACTGTACAACAAGTTTTCACTTTTGTATCAAAACATTTTTCAGTATTACTTAAATTGAAAAGTTAAAGTGCATTTTCCTCTGCTACTAAATAAAAAGGAAGTGGGCGTGAGATAACGTTAAACTAAAAAAATTCTCAATAGAATATAAGGACAAATAAATAGTTCCCCCGGAAAAAAAACTTTTATTTGCTATATATTTACTTTTTAAAAAAAGGAGCCAAGCGTACGTATGTGCAAAGAAAATTCTGTGTCGTAACAGATTTTTTTCTACACAAAATACTACCATTATTACGAGGATCATTTGAAGTTAAGAGTGCGCCCATCATCGCCTTCATTAGTTACAACATCATCATGATGTCAAATCTCCCCATTCTCACATTTTTTGCTATGCTGGCCATCGGAAATCATCCATCAGGTAAAATGGCTTCTGTTATTACCTCCATTTAAAGTACAACTTATAATGATGTTTGTTGTTTGTGGATGAGCAGAGGAAAATAAAAACTTTTCTTCTTCTTCTCTTCGAATTGACAACCAACCTACTATCTGCTGTAGATAAAGTGTGAAGAGACTTTAGTAGACTGTTCATGGATGAATGAACTGGCTGCTGAGTTTATATCGGAGAAGTGTAGATGAGAGTGAGTGGGTAAAAGACTAGATGGGCTTGTGCTACACAACCACCATTGCCATTGCCAGGAAGTTGGTTGTATCTTGGAACGTTAAACTCCGTATAAGTAAAATAGAATGAGTATTGAGCTGCTATATACTGCCGGAGAACGAAGTGAATGCAAGCAGAAAAATGAGATTCACTCTGTGGTAATGGTGATGGTGGTGGTAGCTATAGCTTTCTCACCTCTCCTTTCAGGAAACGGAAACCGTACAGATTCCCTCCTCTCCCTGAGTGGGATCTATTGCAAAAGCATTTCCCCCAAAAACATTGAATTGGAAGGTAACAGTGAAAACGCAACTTTTACTCTTGCCTTTTCCTTGCACTTTCTACACAGAATATATATAAAACAGAGCATGCATGCATGTCTACATAGATATAACCTTGATTTGACCAAGGATACGATACCCTTCACAGGATTTTACACTTTCGTCCCTCTCCTCAATGATTCCCACACTTAATGACTTAACTTGATTAAGGATAATCTGTTTTTAGCAGATTAAAGTTGAGGGAAGTAATATTATTTATTAGCAGGGTTGTGGTTCATTTCACCCCAAACTGAAAGTAACTTTTTCACAAAACGGGACATTCTGTAAGGAAATAACAAAACTACGAGACTAAATGAACTTTGTAATACAATTTGAACTTTAGTACTGCATACTCATAACTTGCCTAAAATATTGAAATATTAAGGATACATATAGTAATTAACTTATGAAACTAATTAGTGCGAAAACGCATTTGCCCCTGCAAAACAGTTTTAACAGTAGGAATCTTCATTAGAATGATTGCTTTGTTCGTTTTCACAAATTCTTGCTGCAGATATAGCAAATCATTGCTCTAAAATTCAATTTTATTCTCAACTGGCTGTAAGAGAATTAATTCACAATACTTACAGAAATGGGTATAAAATGAACTGGTAAAATCATTTTAATGAAAACAACTTCCCTCTCTTCTCAAAAGAGACTTTTGTTGGTGTTCTATGAGCGTATTTTGGTTAATAACATGACACAATTGTTTCCTTTTGTGATAGGGTTACAATAATATGAAGTTGACTGTATATTTCGCCCATGGAGAAGAACAACGAAATGAGATGATCGATCAAAATCTTTTGACACTTCATTTTCACCTACTACAGAGAACTCACACACACACAACTTTTAACAACAGAGGAAGAATAATATGCACCAAAGAAAAGCAGAGAAGTATCGAGATAATAAGGTTAAAAATTTGTAAAAGTGTTTTCAAGGAAAAGAGAGCAGTCGATGAACTGTATTATGATGAAGGAGAAGGGATGATGATGAAAGAAGAAAAATATTCTATTCTCTTTTTCATTCCTTCTCATTCTCTCTCTCTGTTTGACGTATGTAGATAGCGACTTCTCAAAAAATTATTCTTTCCTAACATAAGTCTAATCAATACTGAATAATTTAATAAATTACGTGAAAACTTCTTTCTTTTCCCTTGTTGAAATAAAACGAATATTTTTTTCTTTTGTGTAGCAGTAGTAGTAAGAAGAAAGGCAAAGAAAAAATAAAAAAAAGTTTTGACTTTGAAAGAAAAGCATTAAGAAATAAAGAAAAAAGAGGGCACAGCATAAGCAAACGGTTAATTTACACATTCTTGACATATACTGCGTTGCGGTATTTCTTTACTTTCTTTCTCTGCGAGCTTGTTGAGTTGGGAGGTATAGTTATTTATATATAAATATAATATTTTTATGGATGAAAATATGTACCAAAAGCAGGAGTAGAGAAAAAAGAAAGGAATTGAAAAAAGCTGAAGAATTTTGTTTTCAGTCAAGCTTCCTCTAAAGACTAGTAGGAACAAAATTGCTGCTTGCTCTTCAGTATTCCCCCGTCTACAATAATATTGACTAATGGGTGATGAAAGGGTTGCTTCTGCTGTGCAATTCTCTCGCTGCTCCACTATTTACTACACAATAAGGATGAAACAGTGCAGTGTACGGATGTGGATCTGTGGATGTGACCAAACATGAACTCGAAGAAGATCCGCTGAAAGTTAAGTGAAAATAGAGAAAACGTTGTGTTGTAAGTTGTATATAGATGGTTATCTGCCGAAAACAGAGCAGAGGCTGCTGCTGCACTCCTTCGTACTTTTTTTCAATAAATACATAATCATATAATTCACTTCCACGATTATGATGGCAAGTCTTTGCTCTCTGCTGAAGTCTGAGAGAATGGACGGATAAAGGAAAAAAGGCAAAAAGAGAAACGCAAAGCAAAAGGCATTCATTCTCTTTTCACTTCCTATAAAAAAGAATTCCACACACCACAACATAATACTATTGTGTATGTGTGTTTGAGCTTCATTGAGTTTGACTTGTTTACACCCTCTTGGGCATTATCGAATTATTGGTATATCAGTGGTGGTGGAAGGAAAGGATAGTGTAATCATCATCACCATCACTAGTGTGGAAGCAGAGGCATCAGAGGCATAAATATCATCACCACCATCACTGAATGAATGATTCTATTTATCCGGTCAAAACATCGCATCGCCATCATCACTCCTTGCCATTTTGCCAGCGGAACATCGCATCGATCTAATCTTTTTTGTGCCTGTGCGTAAATGCATTCATTCATGGGGCACGTTCTTCTTCTCCCACACCCGCCACCACCACCGCCGACGACCACCAACCAACATCCCAAAATCACCAACACAATGAACTGTTTTCTCTTTTATGATGTTTTTTTGCATACCCATATAGTCATTCTCCCAAGCTGGACAAAACAAAAAACTGACTTGCCTCGCCGTTGCGTTGTTGTTGCCGCTTCATTGTAATAAAGGATACAAAAATTCCCACATCAAGCACAATAAAAGGGAAAAATTTTCATCTCTAATTGCTGGTAATTTGGCAGAGGACCAATTAAAGCAGCAGCAGCATACTCGTAGAAAAATAAACTTTTTCTTGGCTGGCTGGAGATGGTGTCGATGGTGGAAAGGTAATTTGCATAGAAAAAGCCTTTTTGGCAGCATTGAATTTTTTTATACTTGCTGCTGGTACAAAGAAAGGACAGAGAGAGAAAACGGATTTTGTAATTTCTTCACCGACCGACCAACAACGTGTTCCATCCAAATAAAGCCAAGTCAAGTTAAAGTAAAATCCAGGGGGAGAAAATGCAATGCATATTAGAGTAAAATGATGATTATTTTGGTGCGCACTGAATTTTATGCTGGATGCTGTGCTGTGATGCTAATGCTACTGCCTGTGGAATAAGCATATTTAGAAAGGCTATTTGTATTTCTACTACTATAAAAACTTCTTCTCAACTCACTCAGAGAAATCCTTCTGCCAGCTGTTCTGCATTTTGGAGGAGTTTTGCCCTTGATGTGTGTGTACAAACTTGAGCTTGAAATGGAAGAAGAAAATGCTGGAAGCTGGAGTAAGAAGAACAGAAAAGCGTTAGCAAACCACAAGGGATAAATACACACAGTCATTGTACAATTCACCAGTCTAACTAAACTGCAGAAAGCACCACCGTCTTTTAAGCAGTTTTATTTTTATTCATGGAGTTTTTCTTAAAAATTTCAAAAGTATTTTGGTGCAATAAATGGCATTTGTATCGCATTACATTAAGTAAAAGCAGAGAGAGAGAAAGAGAGTGAAAGTAGCAAGAAAAGAAATACTAGAAGTAGGCTGTCGCCAAATAATGTCGTTCACGCTTCATGAATGAAATGTAATTAAAGAAAGGGAAAAGGAAAGAAAGAAGAATGAATGAAGAGTTTTATGCTTTCTTGAGGGAGGCTTAGGACATTGATGAGAAAAGTGAAGGACGGGAAAGAAGGGTTGTTGTTGCTGCTTCTGCTGCTGGAAAGTAAATTTTTATTTCTCCCCAGTGCATTTTTTAGATTGCTTCTTAAAACAAAACGAAAAAATTAAAGAAGGGGTAGGCCAACGTGAAAGAAAGCAAAGGAAGAAAACATTTTGTTTTGAAAAAGGAAAATGTGATGGCTCCGAGTTCCGGCTATATCTTTTTCTTGATGTAGAACTGTCAACTTTATAAAACTAAGTAAATAGTATTTTTTTCATGTTCATTTTGTTAATTTTTATTACATTTGCAATTTTTTATTTTTTAAAGCAACAAAAGTAATGTTTAATGTTTGCTACATTAAACTACTTTTTGTACTACTACATATTTGGTCACGGGTCGTTATCTAAAACCGTTGTCATTTCCTAAATTTGGTCATTAGCTTACAAATAGTTTGTTTTAAAAACCCTTTCCTTGTTCAAAATAATTTCATTTTTGGCTTATTCACTGTCACTTTCTGCAGTTTTATAATCTTGCTAGTTACATCTAATCAGGTTTTGTACAGATTTAACATTACGAAAGTATTACTGCAGTCGTAAACATTAAAACGAGATAAGTAATTTTCCCTTTAGCCAACCACAAAACGATGGACTATTATTTCGAGTACATTTAGTAAAAACTTTTTGAGTTTTGAAATAGGACATTAAGGAATCTTCACAAAATAATATCTGTACCCACTTCATTTCCTATTCTAACCAATTAATTCTTAACTTATAAGTAAAACCACAAAAAAATATTAAAAGTGGGGTATCTTTAAAAAACATATCAATAGATAAATTAAGGAGAGACTGACAGCTTTATTGGACCACCCACGAACCCACAAAGTTACAGAAAAAGTTCAAAAGAAGGAAGAAGGAACAGGGCAAAAATCTTAGTTTCATAGTAAGAGGGAAGCTAAAACTAGAGAGATCATCCCTAAGCTTTCTCCACTAATGGTGCATAGCCATTCTACGTTTAGTGAGGAGAGAACGAAGAGAAGAAACTGGGTGTAAAAAGCGAGACCACTTTCATATTTTATGTATACCATACTTAAGTACCTACTTACTTTAGGTACATGGATTTTGGATTTACCATCATCCACTTCACCTCCGAAAAGTTGTTCCTCCTGTGCTGTGTTGTATGTTCCTTGTCGTCGTAGTACAAGAAGAAAAAGTTTTATATGGGCTCCGCAGCAGCAGCAAAAGCAGAGCTTCCTTTTTCATCCCTTTCATGAGATACCCGCAGATGTTGGTTGCCTCCTCCTCACTTAATGTATGGCATAGGTAGAAAAAGGGAGAAAGTAGGACGGTGAAATATGACGAGCTGCGCTGCTGCTGCTGGTGTGGTTATGGTGGTGGTGGCGATGCGGTTCACTCCAGTACATAATGGGACCAGAAGAGAGCAAAAGTTTTACTGTGTCTCTTTCCCTCCTTTCCTATTCTTGTTGGTAGGATTGTCATCAGAACAGGGTGGTGGTGTAGTGGTGGTGCGGTGGTGGCTGTTATTTTGGAATGATCACATTTCCAGATTCGAATTGAATTATTGATGCATTGTCCACACGAATATATCTCGTTTATGGCTCAATTAAAGTCGTCTTTGCGAAAAGTTATGATGGTGTGAGTATCATCATCATCGGTTTCTACACACTTTGTACATATTATAGCATATTATAATATAGAATATTATGGGATAGGATAAGTTATGTGCTTGCATTGCACATAGGACGGACTGGAGAGCAGCTCCGCAAAGTCATGTCGTGAATTGTGCCACATTTGTAAAATATTACTCATATAACAAATATATATCGAACAATACCATGGATGTATAGACATACGTTGGCTGTAAATATTTTAAGCAGTTTACATTATCATTACATCATGAAGATTTTCCGCCTTAAAACTAATGTTGAAATGGAAAATAGCAAAAGAGAAAGAGATAAAAGAAAAGGTGCGGTGAACTCTTTAGAGTCACTCACAACAACATATATGCACCAAATGCATATAATTTAGCAGAGTGATACATCTCCTTGATCCTCTTGAAATATTTTCTCCCCTAAAGGCTCATACCTTTTCCTTTTTATTTTCCCGTTACGTACTTATTTCTTCCTTTTCATATATTGTACTTACACTCTCTCTAACCTTTTTCTCCTTCTCAAGTTTATAACCGGGCTTATTTTTTACGTTCTCCGACAACAAAACCAAGAAAATTGTAAACGCTATCGATGATGAAAAAAGCAAAGTTTCAGTTTTATGCTGAAAAAAGGCTCTGTCATACAAGTAAACAAAGAAAGGTGAAGGAGTGGAAAGTATAAGGGCATCTCCAATGTGCTCAGAGGATTTTCAACGATGCATTGTAAACAAGGGAATTATGTTTTTGTTTCCCTTTTCTTCTTTTTCTTTACTCTTCTTTCTTTTCACGGTTTCCTCTATTCATACATAACAATAAAAGGAGCAACAACAATAATAATGTTACATTACATTACTTTCATATTGTGCTTTAGGGCTTGACTCGTATTAGGCTCTCGATCTCGATTCTATTGTAAAGGACAAATAGCAGTAGCTAGAAGTAGTAAATGAAATACCCCATATTTATGTAATATATAAACCTATTTAAGATAAATCCCTTCAGAAGAAACTAAAAAAAGAAAAAAAGAAATGGGTTAGGCCAAAAGGAACGAACGTACGGAGAGCAAGAAGAAAAAACATGTCTCCTTGAATAGGGAAAAGCAGGAAGCTCACTTCACGTTCACGGCTCACCCTCCTCGCTTTCGCTTTCTTCTTGATAATGATAAAGGTAGGCAACGTTACTCGTGGGAAAATGATTATGTCTCCTGGAACCAACTCGCAGCAGCTTTTCTTTCCACCCTCTCTCCTTTGAAAGAAAAAATGTTTACCTGTTTTTACACACTGGCTGGCTACCAACTTGCATCTTGTTTAAGCAAAGAATGAATGTCTTCTTTTCTGGAAGAAACATGTTTTTTTTTGTTTGTCGCCCCAAAAAAACTAAGGTCAATAAAATGCGTAGTGTGTATTTTTCCCATAAGCGAACAAGTGCACCGGGTCAACACTTTTAATTATATGCAATTAAGGAACTAAGCCAATCCGATAAAAAAACCTAATGAAAATGAACGTTTTAGGTTGACGCAATAAAAAAGACTTTTTTTATTGTAGTAGGTGAAGTGATGATCAATACTAAACGACTGTATCATTAGGAGAAGGTAACACAGCGGAAATGGCTTGTAATCAAATCACAACTGTCTCAGTTGCGATCTTTCCTTCCCAGTTCCTATGTACATTGAAAACTACTGTGTGACTAGACAGCATTTTTGAAAGTCCTAAATAAAACTAAAAGGATGTACCTATGTCTTCTTTCGGAATGTCATGATTGCTTTTTTTCGCAAAATTGTGTTTTGTGTGAAGATAAAGGAGCACTATGCAAAATTGCATTTTAACTTTAAGCTTCTTTAAGACTAAAATGGTTTTATTGTTCCCGTTTAGTGCTTTTGACATTATTCGGGCTAAAGTTGCCTGGTTGGACCCAGGTGCACAGCAAACTGAAATGAGCACTTTGCATTAACCCTGTTTTGAAATTGTCATTATTGTCATTGATGTTTAGAGTTTACACGTTTAGCGGAGAATGAATTTAAAATTGAATCTAGGGTAAGCAAAACGCCTGTCAATTTATTTTCTGTTTTCAGCATGTAAGAAAAGCTGCTTCAGTGTGGTGCTAGCTATTGCTATGCTGTTCTACTGTTGTGAGTCGTGAACTCGTGAGCATTGTTTTTTTTTTGGCTTTGTGCAGTTTTTGCTTTCAGATTTTAAAATTTACATAAGTAAATTAATATTTTCATTCGAAATTTCAGCAAACATTAGTTTCTTTCTGCTGCATCTTGTGTCGGCGTTTGGAATCGGAATGTCTCCTCAAGGCAAAGAATGCAGAATTTTGCATAAAAACAGTTTTACGCTACTATTGCTCGGCTCGGCACTAGTTCTCGATTTAAACCGACTAGAAGCTATGAAAGAAAATTTAATCCGTTTTTGTCGTTATTTGCATTAAGAGGAAGGAAATATTTTTATTATATCTCCCTCGGACAAAATAATTTTTTGAAGAAAATCAATAACAAGTTTATTTTTAGCATTTACAACCTCTTTTGCGTCAAGAAAACCGAAGAATTTTTTGTCTGCCCGTGTTCGATGCAAGATTAAACAAGGGCTCTGCTAAAAAAGTATCAGAGAAGATGCACATAGTTTCAAAAAATAGACGTCCTAAAACGTTCTCGTTCTTTCCAAAAACTCTGTTCTTGTCTTTTGGAAATACAAAACAGTCTGGACAGAGAAAGAAGCGTGATTTAAAGAAAGTATTAGCTCAGTTTTAGCCTTTCTTTATATATTTCTTCTGCATTCATTTTACTGTGTTGTGTGTGAATGAAAGGCATCTTTTGGGAGTGATTTTACAATTTTTCTACTTCATCCGCACTCATATTTTGGTTGAGAGGAGCACAAAAATATTCTCGCTTTTTTAGTAGAATTCCTATTTTTCCATCGAAAAAAAAAGAAAAAAGCAGTAGATTGGATTACAAAAGAAAAAAATATTTTGCTCTACGTTCTAAAACTCATACAATTTACTGTTTTATACCCGGTGCCAATTTCTGTGTAAATTAAGTAAACAATTTTTGCTCAAGGGGGTAATAGCCTTGCAGTTTCGTAAAAAGAATACGGACGCGGACAGAGAGAGCAAATCAAATGAATGAACGAAAGTGTTTTGTGAATAAAAGTTTTGTTTTGGCTAGGGTAAAAATGAGAGTTGAATGAAGCCTGTGTGTATCTGTATCCTACTTAATCGGGATAAGTCATTTAAATTTTTCTGAGAAGGTACAAATCGGTGTAGATGAAATGAAACTTTGCCAGAGCAAACATTTTTTTGCTACGTGCCAATTAAGTTTTTTAACAAAGGAGGAAAATAGAGTTTCACTCTAATTTTGGCAGACATTGTCAATTTCAAAATGCTTCCTGAATAAATTTTTTCTTTGTTTGACGGAAAGTTTAGTAAACTTTGTGAAATTGAAAATCTGGAGAGAGCGGCAGCTACTTCGTCATTTCACGTTTAAATATTTGCCTTTCTCAATTTGCAATGTAGGTATACGTATATAAATTAAAGGGGTTTTATTCAGTTTGTAGCATAATTGATATGGGAATATCTTACCAAAATTAATTTGGAAATTTGGAAGGGATGAAGAGCAGATTGTATTATTTGTAAACAGACAATCAAGTTAAAGGATAACTTTCAGAGGTTTATTCCCAATGGGAGATGAATGAGAGCTAATTTATCCTTGAATAATGTTGTCATCATTAATTCCTTCAGACAATTATTATATTACGACGAGGACTTTTCATCCATGTAGTGTCTCAACTCTCAACCTCTTTTATAATTTACCAGTGAAAAGTTTCATCTGCAGAGCGAGCGGCGGTGGTTGTAGTAGTAGTGCCATCAGCCAAAAGCAGGATATTCTATAACAATGTCAATATATTCTTTCATCCACCGTAGTAGTTGTAGTGAAGAAAGGAGAGTTCTGAAAATAAAAGGACCGGGGCAATATGCTCCACCTCTAAAAAGTAGAGAGTTATTATTCGTTCTTTCCCCTCAGAGAAGTATTCTTCTTCTTAAAAAGTTTTGTGGAATTTGCTGCTCCAGACAAGGAGAAACTTTAAGATTTCATGTTCACCTCTTTTCTCTCCGCTTGTTTTCTGTTCTTCTTCTCCCCTTTTGTTCTGATACCTGTGTAAAAAGTGAAAACTTCTTTTCTCCTCTTCTTGTTGATATCCTCACAATCCTCCTCTTCTACAACATTTCTCGCTTTTGCTTAATGAATGAATGAAGAAAAAACATGAGTAACTGCAGCTAGGCTATGGCTAAATATCGTTCTGGGGAGTGAATGAATAAACTTCTTCTTACACGAAAATTTTTCAGGAGACAGAGACAACGGGAATAGAAGAACACGAAAAGTTAAAAGAAAATTCTTTTAAGTGTTCTCCCCGTGTTGAAAAACAAAAAGGGAAGAAGAAAAGAGAAAGGGATTGTAGAGGCTCATCATGGCTTTATCTGCGGAGAGAAAGAGAATGGAACGGAGCGGAGGACGATGGAAAAAGAAGAAGGAAAGTGATGGAAATAGTGTCGTGGTCTGCCACTTGTATACAACATATTTCCCAAGTTACCTTCATTTTCATTCTACGATTATAATAATTTTATATTACGGTGCGGTATAGGTCTAAATATTCAATTGTATATCAATAATACCCTTTCTTCGTCTAATTCTAAAAGCGGTTAGCTGAAAGAAAGTTTGAATTGTCTGAATTGGATATAAATACCATTCCTTTATCCCCTGCCTCATAGCTTAGTTTCCAAAACCTCTTCTGCTTTTCTTGAAAATGTGGAATAACCAAGCATTAGACGAATCAATGTAAATTCTTTGTTTTCTAGAATTGTCAATTCACACTTTTTATGCAACCTTATTCCAGCTTTCAATAATATTTTTAATTTGGCTTTAAAAATAAATGTCTTAAGAAAATATATTTGAGTCAGTCAGTTCTACATTTTAACAAATTCTCGAAACCTTGTTTTTTATAAGAATCTCGAACGTAGGAGACGCACAAAATATAGAAAAATAGTAGAATACCTAATACATTACTCCAGCTTTTGCAAACTTCGCCATGCCAGCTTTTCCGTTTTCCGTATTTAACAGACTTCACTTCTCTGGACAGTCAACAACGATGACATGCTCACTAACCAGAGAAGCGTATTAATGCACTCTCGTCCTCTCGTATTAAATCTTTCCATTAGCAATCTACAAAGTAAAGAAATTCATGGGATAATGTAACAATACAGACGGAAAATTTTATAGAAGAATGATCATTTTGTTGTGTGGGTGGTGGTTGAGTTATATTAATATAAATATAAAGGAGTTTATGTATGTGATATCAATTGTGTTTCTTCCACAAAATGCTCTATCTTTTAACTTCCTCTTTCCTTCCAGAAAGAAGATATTCCATTTTAGTTTATCTTATTGTGCGTCTATCGTCATCCATGATATCATCATCCCTATCGTCACCCATGTTTATGCTTTTTCTGTGTGTACAATAAAGATGATACTTATGAACCCAGCCACTTGTACGCACGCCATTCAAACAAAAAAAACCAAACAAGCTTTATTTCTTTTGGCTTGTCTTGTCTCTTTTTTATTTCCCTCTCTTTCTATTTCTTTCTCTTGCTAATATTTTTGTGCGTAAACGAAGAGGGAAAATCAAGTAAATGGAGAGAAAAGAATGAGAAAAAAACTTTTTAGTTTCTTTCTTCATCTCTGTTTAGCAACTTAAGATACAAAGATAGCACATATATCTATAAAGTCAGGGAATGGTAATAGTATGTTCTCTTGGTTTTTTTTCTATTTTCTTCTTCCCTTTCCGTCTCTTCATCTTCAATGTGTGCATTTGGTCACGAAAGAATCAATCCTCTTAATGGAAAAGTATAGTAAATTATCCTTATGGAATGAGGGAATTGAGAAAGATAGAGAAAAAAACTATGCAGAGGAGATGTAAGAAAGTTGAAGACAGTGAAAATGAGCTTGAAGAAGAAGTGGAATAAGGGAGGAGGAAAGACTTAAAAAGGAAGCTTCTTCGGCTTCACTCTCTCCACATAGCAGCCACTAAATACTCTATTTTTGCTGGAAATCATCGTCATCATCATCAAATATTATTTCGGGTTTTGTTGCATCAAATAGGAGAAAAAAATGTATGGGGGATGTATATGGTACTTTAGAAAGTGGTATGGGAGACAGTAATAAAAATAATATCCTTGAATGGTTATATTTACTATGCTCTTTACATGCCGCATGAAATCTTCTACTGAATGGTTAATGCTTAATTCATTTGATTGCGTTTAGTTAATTTGATATTTAAAAAGTAAATACATTTTTATATAACTAATACAATTTTTTAACTTTCTTTTCTGCAGATGGTGGTTCAGTTAGCGGCACGGAGTTCCAACCCGAGTTTCAGGAACCCCTGGAAAATTTGACGGTGCCCATCGGTCGAGATGCAACATTTACTTGCATTGTCAGAGGATTAGGAGGATATCGCGTAAGCTTAACCGTCCTCAATTCCATGAATTGAATTTTTCAGTGTAATGTGAAGTCCAATTAATTTGCCTTTTTGAGAGGTTTCGGTAGTTTACTCGCATTCCCTGTCCAATATCATCAATGGTAAATGGTTATAGAGATTGATAAGCGTTTTACCGTTCCTAATTTTTTAGGCTAATGACGATTTAATGGCTTGAAATATGAGACATGGCGACAGGAGTAGAAAATGGGAATTTTGTGCAAGTTTCCTACTTTTCCCGATAAAGAAATGTTAGCTACCGTTATTCATTCGAATCCAAATCCACCACGATTTGAGATAGATTAATGAGATTGTATTATTGCATAACCACCTTAGTTACCTCTCCTTTAGTTCCAGACAGACTTTGCATGTAAAAACTGACGATGAGAAAAAGAGAGATGGAACGAGCAGCAGAGTGTCGTGTCCCTCACCATTTCGTTATACTAATATTTCATCATCATCCTCCGACAAAAACTTGTTTAATTGAAGGGAGCACCTGAGACATTTCTCCTCCCCTTGGAAAGAAAACCGTTCACGGGTCTCTCTCACTCGATTCGAACGAGCTTTAATATTTTTTCTATCACTTGAATAATCAGCAATTCAGCATGCAGTCATTCAACACATCTACAATAGGGAGGTACTAAGGTAAATGTAGTAACTTTGAGATAGAAAATGAATACTCGTCAGATTTCTTCGTAAACAGTAGTAGTAGTGATATAGTATTCCGTTTCATTTTCGAGTTTTATTTTGAAACATTTTTGAGTGCACAAGTGCTTAATCATATTACACGGATATCTATTTCTCTTAGGATTCTTTCTTTCACTGAATTGGTACACAGAGAGAGAAAACTTTTCGCTGATGATGATACTGTTAGCAGTGGTGTCGTCACGCACACCCGTTGCCCTCTTCTCTCTCTTTCTCCACACAGCATTTTCTTTCGTCCTTCTTCTTCCTGCCATGCATAAATACACACACAAGTAAAGTAGCCATCAAAATTCTTCTTTTGAGCCGACTTTGATCCACAATTTCAACTTTTTACATTAGGTAATCATCATCATCATCATCATTGTGTCATTCTCTCTCATATCATATCTGCCTTCATCTTTGTCAGCATCATCGTCATCATCGTCTTTTTACTTACAAACTATTCTCCGTCGTATAAAATCCAACTCTTTGTTAGATAAGTACAGATGTTAGCATGCTTTATGCAAATATACAAAAGAAGAAAGAGTTTTTAGGACCGGTAATAGAATAAAATGTATACGTAGTGTACTATTTTGTACCCACGTAATATTTTGTATATATACATATGAGCAAATTCAGAAGGAAAAACGTTAGAATAAGAATTTAAGAATCCAAGAAGAAAGTGGAGAAACATCTGCTACTACTCTACAACTCAGCAGCAGCGAATAGCAATGATATGCAATGATGTTGTATGGGCGGTGAAAATAAGTGATTTTCCTTCTGCAGAAGTTTTATTCAGCGGGAAAGAAAAATTCTATTTTCTTACCTCTTTTTCTTCTCCTTCCTTCCTGACACGAACGAATTTTAAGACATTCTTCGCCTTAGAAATGTCTACGCATTTGTCATATGCCTCTGATTATGCGGAAGCTTTATAGCTTCTTTTTTAAGTAAAGGAAAGAGAAATAATCATTGCCATATGTGATGTAATATTTATTCAGCCTGAACCGGAAATTATTTTGCTGGAAATTTCGGA
>JAHZNJ010002267.1:0-12141 GCA_027744475.1 Lepidocyrtus cf. sotoi NNG-2020
CAACTGGATCACCTAGAGCAGTTAAAAGAATCCCATGAAGCTCAGCTTGAGACGTCGAAGCAGAACCTCCAAAAAGCAAATGAAGAGTTTTCTAAATCTATTCTTTCTATGTCAAAAGAGGTTGAGATGGAACATTCCAAGGTTTTAGAACTTGAAGGTGAAAAAGAAATACTCCAGGAAATGATGGAGCAAGTAAAAGTTTCCTGTCGACAACAGGTCGAAGCTTCCAAGCGGGGTCATCAAAAATCGGAGGAGGAATATTCCAAATTAATTGACACCTTGTCTAAAGAGAATGACAAAGAGCGGTTGAAAACAGTGTCGCTAGAAGGCACAGTACTCCAACTAAAACAGCAGATCGCAGATCTCTTATCAGAAAAGGATTCAACTAGAAAGTCTTTGGATGGACAAATGAAGAAGTTGAAGGCGGAATCCGCAGAAAAGTATAAGAAGAGATTTGATGATTTGAAGCTTCAAATGGCTAAAATTACTGGCGAAGAAGTGGATAAAATCCAAACACAACTTATAAAAAAGCTGGCGAGGGTTTACAAACTCGAGGAAGAGGTAAGATTGCAATGACAATTGATTGTTTTTGTGTACTAATACAGCTTGTTGAAAGGTTTCATTAATCATTAATATAAAACACTCTGCTTTTGTTTCAGCTTGATGACTTAAAGCGAGAACGGGGTTCTTTAAAACATGCCAACATTGAATTAGCCAACAAAACGTTTACACTGAATGATGCTTTCAAGAAAAAATCAATGGATTATGAGAATCTCAAAGACAAATACGAAAAAGCAATGTTTGAGCTTGCCCTTCACAGGAAAACGGCTGCAACAAGTTCAGTTTTTGGTGACGACCGCGATACCGATTATATGAAAAGCCTTGAAAACGCAAGTTACGCTAACTCAGTGACTAGCCTTTGTTCAGGAGGATTCGATTTAGACAGACGAGCCTCATGCGCTTCTCTTGCGTCAATTAAATCAAATGGCTCTACTTCATCCAGAAAGTTTGTTCCAAACGGTGCTGGTTCCTTATTTACGTGTGAAGATGAAGAAGATGGTTTCCAGTTCGGCTCAAAGCATCTTGCTGACCTTCAATCAAATATGAGGATGACTATGGCTTCTGGTCTGGATGAGGATTCCAGAGACCGAATAAATGAAATTCAGCGACGAAATACTCTACTTCCCGTCCACATGCGGTCGTGCTATCCCTCTGAAGATTTTGGGGAAGACAATAATGAAGTCGATGAAAATCAGTTACGGGTAATTGCAAAAGGCAAGCTTAGGAATAAGAAGGACTCCAGTAGCCTTGATATGGTTGATCGAAACCAGCAACAACGATTACAACGCCAATTGGGCACTCTCTCTCTGACAAAATTGAGAAACGATGATTGGGTACGTATTTCTAATGTACCATAAGATTTTCTTTTAACTTTGTTTTCTGCTTCATCTGTACATCGGTGATTTTAATATTTTTGTAGGAAACTTCAAGTGAAGTGAATTCTTCTGCCAATAACCCTCCACGAAGGACACCATTTTCTCCAAACCGCATAAATCAAGGTGCTGGTGCTGCTGTAGGATCAATGATACGAGCAGCTACGTCTCTTGGATTTAGTCCACTGAAGCCAAAGCAAAAGTCTGATTCGGTGAGTATAGACATGAATAACGTTTTTGGTAGTAATGCCATTCCTAAGACTGAACCTAAGCCAGAGCAGCAACAGACAAGTTCTTCACCTGGTTGTTTTTCCATAAAAAGATATTATGTCAATAATGTTACAAATAATGTAGATTATTCAACGTACTCTATTGAATCTCCTACTCAATCCTCTCCTAAATCTATCATTTCCTCTACAACTTCCTCTTCTGCTTGGTTTCCAAGCGTTTTGAATAGACTTTCTTCGAGTAATAGAACTAAAACGGTAGCCTCCCCCAGAAAACGCTTATTATTAAATAAATACCCTTAACACAAAAATGTGTGCAACATTACCAGTTAATAGAGAAAACTAATGAATGAAACTCTTTTCCCTATTTTTATTTGATAGGCCCTGACTCCCAGGAAGAAAAAGTCAACAATGTTTCGTGTTCCTTTTCCAAGAGATTAGAAGAAAAAGTTGAGTAATGAGTTGGTGAATGGGAGGCTAGTTTAATAGGTAGGATTCCCGTTCTGATTGTGTGTACTTAAGAAACGAGATAATCATTGTAATCTATTCATACTCATTGGATTAAGGATTCGAAAGTATTATTTACAAATGTTTTTAACTTTTTTACGCTTACTTAACATAATTACTCAATTGATTTACTAATACTATTGCTAATATCAAAGTTAGAAAAGGAAGGGAATTTTTAACTTACTTATATATTTTTAATTTTAACTGTATAGAATATTGTTTACCTAATTTACTATTCAATAGCTTGGTTGGTTAAAGAATAATTGAATAATTATGTGCATAGACCAGTGATATAATGGGTTGTAAGTGTGGTTTGGAGATTTGACTTTAATATTGAATGAAATATAAAATTAAAATACTAAAATGCCAACTTTCTCTACCCTTTCTATTTTAATTCACTGTTTTTTTCGTTACTTCCAATTTCTTTTCTTTTCATTATTAAGGTTACGGGAGTGATGCTGGTGGTGGATAATTTATGTAAAAAGAATATATCTCCATTTTCTAAATATGTAAAAATAGAATAATTCCACAGAAAATTACCGATAAGTCATACGTGTTGAAAATAACATGAAATATGAAATAAACAACGTTATAATGAACTGCAACAAAATATATTGCGATAAACGAAAATGTACTGACTTTAATATTTTTAGATTGTCAAAAATACAAGAATGGACTTATTATTTTTCATACGTACTATTGTAAGAATACGTAATACACTTGTTGCAACAATAACAGTAAAGTTTATGACTGACTTCATATAGTGCAAGCAAACGTAAAGGGATTAATTACAAAGCCTTTCTGTAGCAACAGCACAGAATTAATGATAATGATAACATACATGCACAACCAATAACTTAATATACATACACATCATATAACCATTTTCACTCTTGAAACTTATAGTGCTAATTTTTTTATAATGGAACCGATACGAATATATTATGTAGCTTTTTCATTCAAAGTACAGTTTTTAGAACGGACATAAGTTAAGTAATCACAAATTGCGTACCTATTCTATTCAATTCATAAAATTATGAACATTAATTTTTAATTACGGACAGGAATTGCAAATTACACAGCAAATTGGTAAACGAAATGTACATTTTTCATCAAGAAACATAGCTTTCTAGTTATTTACATTTAATTTATTAAAAGTAATTCACTTTAGGATTTTTAATTCCTTGTAGGAACGGAGAATGAAAAGTTTCGATTCGAATTACTACACTTCTGTCTCGTAAGCATACAAATAAATATTTTTTAAAATCTTTTAGATTTAGGTGTAGTATAGTAGAAGTCCTATTATTAAGAATTTCAAGTTTCCCGACAAACTGGCTTGCTTCCCTTACTAATATTGTTACAAGCTATCTGCGCAGTAAGTCTGCGAGAGGAGCTGAGTGAGGCACGAGTCGGCAGTGACAATTTCGCTAACGGAATCGATATAGGGAGAGAATGTGACAGAGACACATGATTTTTCAGCCATCCTTCAGTCTTAAATTCTCTGGTACAAAATTCGCATTTGAACACTTCGGAGGAGCGACGTTTTGTGATCTGTAAAATGAAAATCATATAATATCTGTAATAGTTAATAAGTTGCAAATGCTAATTGCCTTTTTATGCGACAATTGAATTTTTCTTCCATTAAACTACGTACCTCCGCAGATTTGGTTTGTGGCTGTTGTTGTTGAGGAGCACTTTCACTGTTTTCAATATTACTTTCCGGCTTTTCATTATTCCCGGTTGCGTTTCCGTTTTTCCTGAGCACCCCATTTATCTTCCGTTTAAATCCTCGCTTACGTTTACCTTTCTTTTTCTTGCCAGTTGCAGCACTCGTTGCAACAACTTTAGTGTTATCCTCTAGAACTTTAAGATTTCCTGCGCATTCGAAAATGTGCAGGTGGAGATCTGAATAGCTCGTGAAAGTTGCTTCACACTTGGTGCAAGGTGAAGGACCAGGCACATTATCCGCTGGTCTTGGAGACGGCGGACTTCTAAAACCTTCTGGAGGATCATCACTAAGCTCTACATGAGTGACTACTATTCCAGGATGAACTTCCCCTTTGTGCATTACCATATCCCAGAAAGCAGTTTCCACTTGGCCACAAATATTACAAATGTACTTCCGGGGGACTGTCCATTCCCCAGAAAACACTGAAGTTGTTTGCTCTCCAGTGGAGGATGTACTTTCCCCGTCATCATGCTTTGTTAAACTGTTTTTGCCCACGCGGGATACCCGTTTTGGTTGGAGTTTGAGATAGGAGAGAAGAGATTTCCCTTTATCTTCTTTTGGCTTACATTTTACCCGTCTCTTGTTTAACTTAAGGAGCACTTGAGTTGCCAGATGTAATCTGTATGGAGCTTCTGGATCATCAGGAAAATTATCTCCGTGATGAAGCAGAAAACCACTTTTGAACTTTTTGGATCGTTTGGGGGCCTTGAGGTCTTGAGGACGACCATCTAAATAATTTTCTAAGTTTGTTCGAACGTTGCGAGAAATCGACGAGTAGAAGGAGGAGCGACGAAGTTGCATTGAATCTGGGGAATCTTGAAGGCTGTCACTGGGTAATGGGGGAACCAGAAACTCATTCTTATCTGTGGAATCCTCTTTAATTTGTACATTTGAAGGTTGCTTTTCTTTTTGAGCGGCTGGTCGTAGTCCGACTTTATCACCTTTCGGGACTGTTTACAAGAAATATTACAATTTATTATAAAATTAGTTAAATTAATCAGCAAGAACTTATTTTATCGTTTAATTACCTTTGGATTCGTCCAAAGCCTCCTTTTTGTTGGCTCGTATATCAGTATCATCATCACAGAGAGGCAATGGCGTGTTAATTGAAGAAGCAGTAGCAAGCTGACTTTCACCTTGAGGAGGATGAGGAAGGACTAGGCTTTTTCCGTCATTAGTAGCTTTATCGTCTGAAGTGGTATCGGTATCAATTATAGTGGCTTTCTTATTATCATCTTCTGCTGAGATCGGTTGAACACAAGAATCAGTTGAACTTAACTCACTACTCTTTATCGTTGTATTAGCCTCGTCTATTTCCACTTGTGGAGATGAAATCACAACACCACGACGCTGCCGAGAAGTTACATGGTCCGTTATATCAGGCGAAAAAGGGCGATTCTTTGGAAAAGTCAATTTCTTTCTTGGGGATCCTACTTTTTTATTAATTTTCTTTTTCTTTGAAACTTTTTCTGCTGGACACTTCTTCGGAGGGGGTAAAGGTGTAGGAATAGGGACAGCTTTCTTGTTAGCAAAGGTAACTTTCTTTGGGCTGTTACGCCCAACAGGAGTTTTAAATGTTTCAAGGGGTGAAGGATCATTACTATCGAAATCAGAGTCTTCAAATTCATAAGGATCGACTTTTTTCTCTGGAATGGCAGTGGTGGCTAGAGCCGGAGCGAGTGTGGTACGAGGATCAACCGGTTCTTTTGATTTTGGCTCCTCTACCTTTACAGGTTGCTCTACTTTTACAATCGACTCTGTCTCTTGGACCACTTTTTCTTCAATTTGTACTGAAGACGAAAGCGTTTCTACTACAAGCGCCACCTTTTTCTTCTTACTTTTTGACTTTCTTCTGGATACGTAAGGATATAATCGTTTCCTCCTTTTCTTTCTTCGGACAGCAGTTTTATCCGTAGCAGTTTTTGCTGTAACGGATGCAGAAGCATCTTCAGTTTCATCTTCAATCAGGGAAGATGTTGGTCCACTTTCCCTATCGTGGTCACCTCGGAGAGGATCTACAATGAGTGGTTCCTTCGTACAGGGAGCTTGCGGAAATAACACCGGGGGATTAGGCGATAATAGTGGTGGTCCCACAAACGTTTCCACTTTAGCTTTACCCTTCCCTCTATTCCCTTTCCCTCCTTTTTTTCCTGAAATTACGTTCGTTTGTTGTAAGGATTCATGCTCGTTTGTTAAGATCGGAGATGTAGTTGAAGTACAAGAGGCATCTTCAGGTGGAGGGGATGGTGGTGGTGGGGATGCATAGTCCGAAGTGGTAGATACAGTGGGACTACTCACTTTCTTCTCCGCCTTCGGACTATCTGGTGAAAGCTCGTCTAATGGTGGTAACGTACTATTTTCGTCTGGAGATGCTGTCCCTCCATCTAAACCAATGTAAAATGAAATATATTAAAATTGAAAAGGAACATTATTATTTACTATTTAGCATTAATATTTTAATTAAAGCTTTATCTCTATTTTGGATAATTTTCCAACCTTTCTTGGTTCCATTAGGAGGGCTTTGAGAATCCTTGAGTGAGAAGCAGAAAGAAGTGATACCATTTTTCCTTAGCAATTCAAGCGCTTTGGATATTTCCTCGCTTTGAGATTGTTTTGAATTGAGGACGACACCGACCACAACCATGTTATCCAGCTCTCCGTTGTTACTCTGTTCATTATCAGAGTGGAGAACAGGGCGATGGTTTGCGACGAGTTTCTTGTTATCCTCTGGATCCAATGTTTTCTTTATCTCCTGTACAGATAAATAATTTATTAAATGCAAATGTAGCAAAGTTCCAGCGAAAGCAAAGCAGCAATTCTCTTCTTGATTAGTATGAAATGCAGACACAAAACAGCACAACTACATATAGAAATGGTTATGTTAATGCTACAGCTAGAAAATGCTTGGTAAAAGTTACTTAGAAAATGGCTACGTAGATAGCATAGCTGTGATGCATACGTGGCTTTAAAAAATCAATATAGAAAATCGAAATTTTTCAGAGCTTTTAACTTACGTTGGCCACCATTGCTTTGAGTAGCCTTTCACTCAGATTATTAAGCCCTTTTGAGCTGAAATTAACGGGAGCTCTCTTCCCAGGTGATGAGTTTATCACCTTTTGGATATTATCCTCTTCGTAGAAGCCATCAGTCTCTTCTTCCGCCGCTGTTTGTGAACAAATAAAAGTTTTACTATGCAGATCAACCCCGATTTTTTTACAATTTGATAATACTGGTAAATAGTTGGATTGTATCTTACTTGAAGAATTTCTCTTCCCGTCCGGCATTGACTTTTCCTTGAAGAAGGAAAGTTTCTTGAGAAAAAATTACGTAATAAATATTTTCTATTCCTATTTCGAATAAATAACTTAAATATCACTGCCGTTCCTTCAAAGCCTCGCAGTTTGTCTACCGAATTTCATTCCTAAGAAGCTCAATATTAAGACCTACAATCAATTAAACTGGGCAATAATTAACTCCAAACATTTCTCAACTCTTTTAATAGTTCTTCCCAAACAGCCACAACCACTTTTATCAATGGAGCACTGTTGTGGAATAGCACAAAGTTCAAGAAGACCCAACTTTCCTTTCTTGTCCATACTAGTATTAATCATGATCATTATTCAATAATCCTCATCACATTTATCGAAATAGCGTCTATTTTTTCAAAAGTGAAGAACATGTAGGTCTACAGGTATACTAAACCGCACTCCCATTTACGATCATTTCTTCTTTCACATCTTTTCTTTTCCTTATCTGTGTTAAAAAACATAATTCTTTTCCGATGAACCAGAGAGGTAGTATTTTACTATTGCACAAGACCATTCATTCATGTTGTTTCTGTACTACCTCTTGTAGAACTCTATTCTAGGTATTTTGAGTCATATTTGGAGGCCTTTTTTGTTGCTATTTCCTGGATTTTCCAAGTGGCTTCCACGTAGCTGTCCTCAGCTCGACCTACTTGTATGTATACCTGTAAAGATAAAAAAGAGGTCCAACGAGACTTTGTAATTAGTGTAATCATTTTTGGCTCCACTCCCCTTCAACTAAAGTTTAGTAAGCTAAGGGTAAATGCATCATCGCAGGTACGAGTATTGCGGAAAGGTGTGCAGGTAGGTAGGTAGGAAACCTTTTCCCATTTGGAATTAACGATAAATCCGTTTGCTTAAACACTTTTGCACTTATGAGCTTAATATTGTTGTACTAAACTTACTTAAACAAGCAGGCGTATAGTAGTAGTAGTAGCAGCAGCAGCAGTGGAACAGAATATATCTGTAGCTAGCTGCGCTACTTTCTTTCTCTTCCTACTCTACCAAACTAAATCATTTTTTAAATCCATCATCACTCCAGCTTTTTCTACGCTGTAAGTTCAATATTGGAATTGGAAGTGAACGAAAAAGAAACAATTTTTGCTTTCAAGTAAAGCTTGGAACATGCTCTTTTCTCTCGTTACACTGCATGCGTTTAGATTCAAGGCTTCAAATCTCTGTTTCTTTTCAAAATAAATCTGTTTTGCTTTTGCTTGCACTTCCACAAAAAAAAATTGCATTGCTTCACCAACATCGTTTTATTCTGGCTTTGCTTAAGCTTTAGCACAGACTTGTTTTTGCCAGACCAGGTAGCAGGCAATTAGTACATTAAAAAGGGCCTTCTTTCTACGCAATTTATGTATCATCATCATCACATCATCGCATCGTATCAGTGTAGATTGTACATACATACGCAATAAGTATATTTTATGCTATTTATTTACACACACATAATCACACTACAAACATTTTTGCAATTGATGTACACACATCAGACACACTCACGCACTTATATAAAAGGAAATATAATATAGTACTTCTTCTTACTGCGCTGCGCTTTAAACAAGAAAAGGAGAGAACAGAAGAGTACGCTCAGAGCTTTTAATTTGTAAATGTAGGTCTGCTGAATCTTAATCAAGGTAAGGTAAGAGCAAGTATCCTGATGAAATAAAAACAGTTACTTGTTTCTCTTATATGCTGCAGTACACACTGTAGCAAGATAACAGCCAATCCATATTATGCGTGTGTCGCTCTGTCTGTATTTACAAGTTTAAAGACTATCGCCATAGGTTTGCTATAGAAAAAGAAATGTAGGCATTCACTTAATATGAAGAGTACGTGAATAAAGAGTATGAATGACTTTAGGATCTCAGAGGAACTGAGAGAACTACCACAGATTAGATTATGTTTTTACTACGAGATTCTTTTCTCATGGCTATTTTCATTTTGCTGCTAAAAGCTTGGGTGCAAGGATAACAAGGAGGAAGAAGGCAGTCAACAGCAGTAGAGCAGCAGCTTTTTGGATTGCCTACGTATTATGTAATGCAATACGAAAATTGAATGGATTTGATTCTATTATTGATTGTTTTCTTGTAATGAAAGTCTATCGTGTTGACTGAGCTTTAACTCTTTCTTTGCCAATTCAATCAAAATGTTGATGATTGTGTTTGAAGGATGAAATGAGAATTATTGCTTCTGTACCTGGTGCAGTGTTCGGTGGCAGTAAAAGAATTCTTTTGTCACACTACTAAACTAAAAACCGAATCGATGGAAATGGAAACGCAGCACAGCAAATTAGTACATTTGCATAGCCCTATACAAAATAGCACAACTACCAATAAATACTAAAATACTCATATTTTAATTGCATCACACTCACAGTTTTAAGATTTAGCATTAGCTTTGAACGCAAAAAAATAACCAGCCCGAAACGTTTTTCATTAATACTTATAACTTGCTATTATTTTGCAAAAATTCCAGTACAACAATGTCCGCTATAGAAGGTCATTAACTCGAAAAAAGAAACAATGCAATGGGCTATATTTGTATATGATATCTACCACCATAATCCCTTCCTTCCACGCTGTTTTTGGGCTTGGACTGTCTAACTAGTTTTTAGAGCAATTGCCAATTATACCTTACTTCTTTTAGGATTTCTTATAATAAGTATGAACGGAACACAAAACCCTATGCCAAGAGTTAGATTGGAATCGGAAACTGGAAATGAAAAATCTAGGCTGCTTGCTGCTCTGTTTTAGTTTTGATTTGATACAACAATTTTAGCCAGTCAGCAGCGTAACCGCCACACATTTGTGGAATACTACGCTACGCTGCAGCTGCAACTACAGTCTTTTGGATAAGAAAGAATCTCTTTTAGAAGAAGCTTTTACGTCTAGTAGATTCAAAAGTGCAGTTCTATGCGCTGGTTTAAAGTATTTTTGCCTTACACTCAGATGGTGATAATGATTTTATGAAAAAAATGCACTTTAATAGAAAAAATGGTTCGAGAAGCATGCATTTAAGTTACTTAAATTTGAAATAATATTTATTTTTTACCTATAAAAATTCACACCAGCAAATGTGCAAATGCTGCGTTGCTTGTCTGTAGCTAAAACAGTACAGATAGCTAGAGCTGAAATTTCTTTTCTTCTTCGGGAAAAGTAGGCTTGCTTCGTGTATCGTTTAAGCAGAGAGGTTTCTGGTTTAGTTTCTTGGCTTAATTGCTTGACTATTACAACTTGTTTCGTTTCTGCTTTTCTTCGAGTTTGATTTTTAAAAGATAACTGTTAGTTTTTGGATTGTTGTTCTGGAAAAAAGGTGTACAAACTGTTTTGGTTTGTTGGTTATTTGATAAGCTTGATAATGAGTAGATTTTGGTGGTGGTGTTGGTAGAGAGAAGTATTTAGATATGGAATGGGAAAGAAAAAGAAAGGAAGAGATGATAATGTTGATGATACTTTTTTATACTTCAACGTTATGCTCATATTAATGTATGTATTCCTCCTCCTTCCTATGCAATAACCCCTTACAGATTACAGAAAGAACAACTCTCCTGAAAGTTTCTGTTTACAGTAGAGAGAGAAGGAGAGAAAGAGCTCTGTTGGGGGCTCTATTTTTCTGGTTTTGCTATTATGGATGGAAAGCAGCAGAAGAAGAACTCAAAAAGCAGAACTTCTCTCTTGCTTTTGCATTGCTTTGCTTTGGCAGAAAAGTAAAGTGAGGGGAACAACTCTATTTCCCATTTTTTATTTCCTTTCCCGTTTTCACTCTATAGAACACGTAGTAGACATAACAAACAAGGCAAGCTAAAAAATCTTTCCTTGCTTTGCGTAGAAGCAGAGCTGAACTTCTAGTTCAATGCAAAAAAAATAAGCTAAATTTTTTCTAGAGAAACATATTTGATTTTGCTGGCTTACCTGCCGTCTTTCGCCACCTTTATGCACTTTTCTATCTCTTCATTAGAAATATATTAAATTGATTGAAAAACTCTTTTACTAAATAATTGGGTGTTTAAAATTAAGTAAGTAAATTTAAATGTTCAGAAGTGACAGAGTTAATTTTTGCGTAATTGAAGTTTTCGCTTGTTAAAAAAAAGTAGTACAATGATGCGTAGCTTACGACGACACGATCGAGATCGCTTCCAAATTTACAGAACCCGCAGTAGTACTCACTTTGCTTTTCCTTAATCCATTCAGATTTCCTCAGATTCCCTTTTCTGAGGTGAATGAATACCTACAACAGCACACATTATATCATCATCCCCCTGACAAGAAAATAATGATAAAGATGATGATGATGATGATATAATGATGATAATATGAAATTTTGTTCACTGAAATTCTACAAACACATATTTTATCACTATGTAGTACAATATAGATACATTTACATTTTTGTCTATTTACTTGGGCTGTTAATATAGATTTGCGTGCCATATATATTCTACCATCAAAAGCCATATATGTAATACAGTATACTTAGCCTTAGCAAATAAAGCTCACTCTTTTACTCGTTCGTATACAGGAAAGGAATACAACAGTGATTGTGATTATATTACGGTAGTACACGTAGTGAAATGAAGTGAGTTGGTGGTGGACATTTGTGCTGTAGTATTTTACGTTTACTGTGCTGGCTTTATTAAGCCTTTCGCTTAAATGCAAGAATAAGCTTATAAAAATAGCTGCAGAGAGAATGGGAATCTAATGTGGTAATGCAATAATGAACGAAACGAAGTAACCAAGCAAAATATAAAATGTATGCCAAACTAACATCATGAACCTTCGTGTTCGTCGCTTACATGATGATAATATTAAATGTTCATAGCTTTATTTGCTTGTTGGGTTCGTCCTGTAAGAAGAGGAGAGAATATATATTTTTCAAAGTAATAAGAATTTTTCGTATTATGCGTGGTGGAGGTGGTGGTGGCAGAGAAGCGAAAG
>JAHZNJ010002268.1:0-16973 GCA_027744475.1 Lepidocyrtus cf. sotoi NNG-2020
ATTTACATTTTGATATTTCTGCCCAGTACAATCGCGAAAATTCGACGACGACGCTAGAAGACTCTTCGAGTCTAATAAAAGGTGAAAGCGAAGCTAATTTTTCACATTCTGTGAAGTTTTTCAGTGATATGATATGATATGATATGAAATGATATGTAAAGTGCTGAAGTAAGTAACTGAGTAAGCACCTTTCTTCTCTTTCATGGGAAATAATTTGTGTGAAGAAGAAAGACAGAAAGAAAAAGGGCTTCTTCCTAACTAACAAGCTTACCTACTTGCTAAGTTAAGAAAGAAAGAAGAAGAAAAACAAGTCGGAGTGTCGTGTGTGTGGCTGACCTTGAATCGCTGAGCTGGTACAAGTAATGCGTTTAATAGTAAGAAGAAGTCTGTTTTTCTTGTGCTCCCTTTGAATTACTTAAATCCTATTTCCATTGTACTACTGAGAAAGTAAGGGAAGAAGCATTTTATTTACGCAAAGAAGAGAAAGAAAAAAAGGTGTTGATGATGGAGAAGGTAAGTCTGGGAATCTTATTTCTTATTCTCACGCACACAACAACACCACAAACGAATGACTCGTGTGAGCCCTGAGCCGCCTCATCCCATAAAAAAAGAGAAAAACTAGAAATTTGACCTTGAGAGAAATTTGAATAGAAAAACAGACTAAACCGAATTTGTTTAATTGTATTGTTTGTAGTAACAGTAAGTACCTAACAGATTGCAAACACGTGCATGCTTCTTTTATATACACATCACAACTTGCACGTGTACGATAGCATACCAGAGAAAACACCAACCATCTATCAATATTTATTACTGGATTGACTTTAGTCGATTTATTGGTGATTTCCAATTTTTTTGCAAATTAAGTACGAGCATCAAATTTAAATCTGCTCCAGTTAAAATTGAGCTACGTCAAAAATGAATGCTATAATATTTGTTAGTAATGTGAGTAGAGTACCATTAATGAAAATGGAAATCGGAAGGCAATGCAATCGCAATGCATGCATGCAACGAAAAATCGTTTTCTTGAGAACTGTTGCAATCGCTTTCCTGCCGATAAATATTTTCAGTAATTTTAGATGTCTTCCTTTTTTGCTTGAATTGAGTAGAGAAACAGCTGGATGCGAATTTGTGATGATGAGAAATGAATGTCAATGTCGATATTGACGGTGACTGATGTAAAGCATAAAACCCACTGCATAAGCGATAGGCGACCGAGAGCAGAAAGAGTCAGTCGTCTGCTACCTACTACTTTTTTCGTTCCGACTACAGAAGCAGCGAATTTGTGATGATTAGAAATGAATGTCAATGTCGATATTGACGGTGACTGATGTAAGAGAAAACAGAGAGGTAGCTTGAACAGCAGCAGCAGCAGAGCTTACAGGATGGAAGACGGATTTTTAATCTACGTAGTTTGATTTTAAATATTGCTTTGTTTTTTAGTTAAGTAGCTTGAAAATCATCTATTAAGTGATCCAGAGCAACTCTTCTTAATTTAGATTTAATCAGTGTTTTGATTTGTTCGTGCTTTCTTAAGGCAGAATCTTAAGAGAAAGTCAAGTCTGACATCTGATTAAACCAATAGTAATTTTTGATGCAATTAAAACTTTCTTTCTGTTTTTGGATTTACCTTACTTAATTATTGTTAGTAAGTTAAAATCAGGATTTTCTTTAGAAGAGCAAACAAACAAGCTTAAAAAAGGGACATACTATAATGGAGCAGGAATTTGAAGGCGGAAGGGCAAGGCCCCGGAATATTCTGACTCGTCGATGGCAACATCAACTGAACATTATTGTCAAGTTGGAATTGGTATAAGAATAAATAAATAACCAAATCAAATGTGACTTAAATGACGTTTCAAAATATTATATAAAGCTTGCATAATTTTCTTTTTAAAGTTAATCATAATTACAAATTATGTTGTAATAATAACTGTTTCATTCCTTCCTTAAGTTTCTTATCCTTATTCTTTTAAATTTTTAGGTTTTAACACTGCTCCTCTTTGTTTTTGCGGCATCTACAGGAATTCTCAGTGATAGTGAGAACGTCTCGCGTCGTCCCGTGCGTCAAGGAAAACATACGGGCGCTTTGGCAAATGATGGCTCCTACAAAGGCAGTGGCAACAACAAAGATCTCTCTTTAGCACTTGTCTTCATTTTAACATACTATGGCTGGTTTATGATGTCCGTTAGGCTAATCACTTCAGTTCTTACTACCGTCATTTACACACACCGAGGGTGGATTTTGGTGTCCACTAGGTTGTTGTTGTCTATTTTTATAATTGGTTATCAGAACTGGATTCTTCGAAGCATTAATTTGATGGACGTAAGTTAAGCCGGTAGTATTTCGTATGTTAAAAGCCATTGTTTGAATTCCAGAGTAATATTTTGCTTCAATTAATAATATTCCGATTCTGATTTGTTTCACAGGAAATGGGGTTGTTCCAGCTTTGCCAGAGATCACAGAAATGGATTTACTACTGGAAGAAACTTAATTTCCTGCTGATTGGATTCGACATCGCGCTTCTCTGTTCCATAGTAATGATTTGGCTGATGACCAACGATTTGGAAGGGAATTCTCTGATGATAATTGTCTTGCGACTCCTTCCCTATCTAAATGTGATTCGAGGCGTGTACATAATATTTATGAGTGTAGTTTTCGTACGTGAGGTAAAGAAGGTCGTCGGAGGAGTACGCAACATTCTCAACAATTTAAGAAATCAACATGAAGAATTGCTCCAGCTCGTCCAACGTCTCCAGCCGCAGGCCGTGTAGAAAGGCTCATATATGAAAATCGCTTCATTGATGCTGATTTTATAATTGTTACAAAATTATACTTTTTGATAGCTTTTGTCGTGTGTGAACTCTTATTTTTGTGTTCGGAACGTTAAGAACTAAGAACTTTCTCATACTTATAAACTCAGTGATTACGGAGACTGGACTGGCACAGTATTACTTTGATAGTATAAGTATATGTATTCTCTTTTGTCTATTATATATAATTTCTTCTTTCACTGTGTATTTTTATAAGTAAATCGAGTCGAGTTTATAATAATTACCAAACTATTCTTATTTTTTACGTAAATTAATTAATTTACTATGGCGCATGATGGCGTAGTTTTAATGTAACGCAACAACTGCTTAATTTTCTCAGTGTTTTGTCCTAACTTTGTTTCAAAAATTTATTTTAAGCAAGCAACAGATTCGTAATTTACTTTTTTTATCATTACTTCATTAATAAATCTCAAACTATAGTTTCAAAAAGTAAATTATTCTCCCAAAATTATTTTCATCTGTACTTGCTAATTTTCTTAGTTTTTCCAATTAAAACATCTCCACAATGCAATTCTCCAAAAAAGCTACTATTGCCAAACACTAAAATCATGATTACTCGTGCATAAGTATTTCCACGTTTTATTGTTGCATTCCTTCGCTTTCATCTTCCATCATGGAAATAATGGTGGAATCGTGAAATGGCTTTTAGTGGAAATGGTGCTCTATCATAAAACCCCATAAATTTAATCGAAACGTGCAGATTCTTTCTCTAACTGAATCGAGTAACAGAAAATGTATATATCGTGGTGGGGTCGATGACTTTTTCCAAATAAATTCTTAAGAAAAATCCCTTTTTGCTGGCAAATTTCCTTTTGCGAAACAAATAAAATAAATGCATTTTCTTCCTCCTCCACTACTATAACTAATAACTTGATACAAATAGTTGATATGATATATAGACTTAAGAATTTCCTTCCTATTATTCAAAAAATATATAGAATCATTTTTCTTCCGAATTCGTTAAAAAGTAAGTCCTGAAGCGTGAGCCGGAAGAAGCCAAAAGTTCACAAAAGAAGAAAAATTGGAATTTCTAAATCCTTTCTATTTCACTCACGCCAACAACACAGAGAAAAGGAAAAAAAACCAAACCATGCCAAGCCAAACTCCATCTCAACAGTAATTGGAAATAAAGCGGGCTGGGATTAAGTTTTTCCTCTCTTCATAAAAAAATCACCAACAACACAAAAGCAAAAGAAAAAAGTTTCTTTTTTTTCTTCCCAATAACGAATAATGGACCGTTACGTTCGTTGTTCGTTTCCAATTACGCTTGCACGTGACCACCTCGGCTGGATGAAGAAAAGTTGGATGGATAGATCATGTTTTGTTCTGTTTATTTTTAGCTTTACTTCATATTATTCAAATGAAAATAAATAAACAAGACGCGCAGTACAATAAATGTGTAGCCGCACTTTACATTACACACAACACAGCAAAAAACAAGTTTTGCATTTCTCAAAAAAAATTTCTCTGCTTTCTTCGTTTTTTAAGGGGAAACACGTGCGATGTGGGCTAAGTAGGTATTTTTCATTATTACGCTCAGACAGAATCTTATTCTATTGTTCAGTAAATTATTTCTGTGGAAAAAGACGAAGAGGAATGAGGCCTTGAATACCATCACATCGTGATCGCAATGCTTTGAAAAACTCACTGAGAACTTCAAATTTTATTTAATGGAATCATCAAAACTTGCTACAGGAATGTTTCCAGGAATGACCACGCGGTAAAAACGAAAACTGAAGGAAAATAAAATCGTTGGAAGCGACTTGGGTGTTTAATGTAATGTTTTTGTCTCATTTTTTGTAACATCTTCTAAGAAAATTTTGTGATAGTTTGAATAATATAAATTTTTGTGAAAAAAATCTGTCATTATTTAGAAATGTTTCTGGGTTATGTAAACAGACTGGGTCACATAACTTTTCTTTTTCAGATAAAACTTTTTTTTTCTTTGTCACCAGTAAAAAATGGTAATAACAAAATGAAAATTTCTTGGAATTGGGCTGCAGACGAAGTCTGTCTCCTCCTAATTAATTGGATAGTGATGAAAAAACATTGAATAATTAAGTTTCGGAGAATTTAACAAAGTATTTTCAATGTACTGGTGACCTTGTGGCATAATTATTAAGACCTCGTTTTAATTAAAACTAACAAGCAGTAAAGTGAAGAAGACTTCCCATCTTTAATTACTGTTTTACAGGTATCTTGTGTGATTGTTTTAAACGCTTCCTGATTCCTGATTATGCTAATTTAATAATGATACTGGTCAACAATGGCAGAATCACTGTAATTTATTTTTTCAACCTAATTCGGTTTGATTAACAGTAAAACGTATTACATAGCTAAATTTTTTTAACAACAAATTATAAACAACCTTACCTGATGAACAATTTCATTGTTTTAAATAGAAAGTGGAATGACGTTAAAGCAGAAAATATGCCTAATTTGGTTTTATACTCAAAGCATCAGTTTATTATTTCGTTTGGATTTCAAATTAATTTTACTAACCAGTCAAGTTACTGCAATTAATTTAAACCTATCAAATATAGCAGGTTCCAGTCTTATCACAACTTGTTAAATAGTATTATGTCAATGAATAGTTCTGTAGCTAATGTAATTGTAGTGCAATAGAATACTAGTGAATGGTCTAAGTTTTTGTGAAGTATCAAAACCGAATGTTTTACAAGCAATTTAGGTAGAAGAAATTTGCATTTTCATACCAAAAGAGTTTAATTAAACTAATTTAATGAGCCTTTAGGTTATTCCATGTAAGTAAAGTGTTACTTTATTTGTGTAAATTTGTAATAATCCCTCATTTTTGTATTTTGCATGCACATACATTACCACGAAAGCAACAGTGATTTCCTACTTCTCTAAAAGACTCAAGCCAAAATGAAGCAGTTTTTTGCTCCTACAAACTTCAGAATTGAGCAAGAAAAGCTACTTAATAACCAAGTTAGATGAAAAATCCAAAAATTTGCTCAAGAGCAAAAGTAATTTACACGCATGTAAATTTGTTTCTTGGATTTCCTTCAATTTGTAAATTTGCTTCAGGGCGTTGCTTTAATTTGTATTACATGAGATTTCTTTGTAAGTTGAGATTATTATACTTATTACGGAATTATATATTTTTTGTTTCATTCTTGTACCTTGACATTTCAAAAACGTATTTCCGTTTGCAGTCAAACTCAATGGAATGAAAGTGCTGTTTAGTTGACAGTTAATTGTGTAATCGTGTAAGTAAGTACGTACGCACTTGTACTTTTGATATGAAAAGCAGAGAAATTTAATCAAAACCATGCAATAACAAAACACATAATATGCAATCAGGTAATTTAACATACCGCTTCTTCGTATGGATTGCATTACCAACGAAAAAAACATTTTTCATGAAAGCTATGTTTATTGCGCAGCCAAACAAAGCTCAATTTTGGTATTGAATTACATGTACACAATAATAATGCTTTTGGTCGTAGGTACAAATACAATCCAGAAAAGCATAAAAGTAGGTAAATAGTGTGGAAAAGAAAAATTTAGTAATTAGGTATAATTTTGGCAGATAATAATATCTGTGTAAAATGTTCTGTATTTGGTATTAAATTGTACGTTATAGAGCAATAAATACCGAAAGTATAAGCCGTATCTATCTATCCTAAATGTTAATCAGGATTTCGTAAAAATAATTCAAGAGCAGCGAAATTAAGTAAATTACAATTATAATCTTTTCCAATACTATTTTTATCCGAAAAACATTCCCAAACCAAACTGAACATTTGTTTCAAAATGCTTTTTAACAACAACAAGATAGATACAAATCAATAACAAAAAATGGCAATACTTTGTTATACAATAGTACCTATGCATAAAATGATGACACCTTCTTGTGTATAAATATATATCTATCTACGCAGCATTCTTTTTCAGAAATCCACTTGAGCCTTTTCTTATCTTTTTGCTGAGCTCTTGTAGCAGACAATTCTCGGCAAGAGCGTAAAGTATCATACAGTAAACTATAAACACACAACAAAAAATTTGTTTACCTGAATTGATGAAGTTTACAAAAAAGAAATTGGTTGAGTTGACTGATTTTGAGTATTCTTCCGACAAACTTGTTTTGTTTCTTCCTTCAATCAAAAAAGTTTTTTTTTCACATTTGAGAGAGCTTTTCTTCTATATTCGGAGCTGAGCTGCTATTTTGTTTCTGTAAATATGTATCTTTTATGCAAAGTATTTAACTTTTGTTTATACAGTTTTTGCGTTTTTATAAGTAGTGTATTTGAGAAGGAACCAGGAACAAACACAATCAGAAAAAAGAATGTGACAAACAAACAAATAGAAAGCTTGTCACTGTTTAACAAAGTTTTCCTTTTCTGTCTTTGCTTGTTAAAGACAATTGTTCTGTTCACTTCTTTACACAAAATAGACGGATAAAAGTATTCCACAAAAGGAAGGAAGGAATTTTTACTTGTTTTCCAATTTGTTTTATTTAAAATTTAATCCGTAATCTGTTTTTGTTGATTCACACGCAGCAATTTGAAACCGCTTTTATTTAGATTGTCAATTTATTAAACCAGTTTATTTCACTTTCACTTTACAGAAAACGCAAAATTTTTTACTTAATTTCAATACTGTCAGCAAAATACTATGAAAAAAAGTTTTGCCAATGTTTTGCTGAGTTTACAGAAAAAACGTTGAATATTTTAGCAAGTTTTTCTACGTATTTGTTTGTATAGGTAAATGACGACCCATATCATATCCTTCCTTACACAACAAAAAACTGACAATGTTTTAGATTGCCTTCGCTTTTTGCATTTGCTTTTGTTTAGGAATCTATCTATGTATTGCCTTCTTCAATAAACAACAACGTTTTCGGGAGTGTCTGTAAAAATCTCGACTGTTCTTACTGAGCTTGTGTAAGCGAATGACTGTAGGGAAAGGAGATCAGTAGATTTTTGCAGTTTCTCTGCTTCTGCTTCCTTTTTGCAAAAAATGCTTCTCTTTTCTTCTTTCACTTCTTCGTTCTTCCTTTTCCTCACAGAGAAACTAGAACGCGAATGTATTCCGAGAGAAAGTCGCCGAGCTAGATCCAATCCAGGACAAGGAGGAAGAAGAAGAAGAAGCCAGCGAAATGAATAAAAAAAATTATATATTGTAGTAGGGAGAAAGTTTGGCTTGCGCCCCAGTGCTACTGATTTGCAGTTTCTGCTGCTGTTCAGGATGATGATGTTGATGATGAGAATTGCTATGAGAAGGAGAAGAACGTGAATGCAAGCGGAGAAGAAGGAAGCTCTACTACCACCACGGCTGAGTGAGTGAGTGGAGTGAGCTCAATTCGCCTTTGCATTGCCCCACTTGCTTGCTGCGTTGTTGTAGATTTGCAGAAATTTTATTAGGAGGAAGCTCTACGAATACATATAATACGAATGGGTGGTGGTGTGTGTAGTGGAGGAAAAATTGTTATTAAGCTTGTGTGCTACTTTTCTCTCTTGAAACTTCTCTTCCTCTCTCTTCGCAAAATTTCATTCCATCAGTTTTTGTTGGGAAAAGAAGGAAAGTTGGCAAAGTGCAAGCAATGGAAAAGTTGTTGTACATTGTTGTAGGCTGGATGCTGTTCGCTTGCATTTCGATGTTAATATTGTGTATTTTTGCAAATTTTTTTTATTTTTCATTCGCTTTTTATCATTGAATTTGTACGTTAATCAAATAAAATGTAAAATGGTTTTAGTATGTGTTTAACAGATAAAAGTGTTCAGGATAGGATAAATTAGAGGTTGACAAAAGCAATTAGCTAAAGGGTACTGAAGAAACTAAATTATAAACGAAGCAAGCAAGTAAATCTTTAAAATCTGAAGGAACAAATTAAAATGATTGAAAATTAATTGATTTTTTTCTTAAAAAATATACACAACAATCAATCTAATAATCAGTTTAATCTAATTGAAGTATACAACTCATTGTAGTAGAAAGTTTTCTAGGATTACAAAGACTGTTATAATTTTTTGTAAATAAAAAGTAACACCATATGTCTAGATTGGAAGAGAAGCTGTGGTAAAGCTGCATCTAACATTAATATAGGTTTAAAACAATAGCGTTTTAAATAGTTTAGCCAAAATCGTGATTAATTACATAAAACTAATTATGTTTGATCATTATTTGTATTAATAATAGTGTGTAGGTATGCAAGTTTTTAAAATGCATACTAATTTTTTCCTGCCATCATTTATGTCATTCGCCTCCACTTTACATTTACTAAGGCAAATCAATATAATACAAAAAAACTGTCGCGTAAGCATAAAAGGTGAGCCTTCAAATTAACTTAATTTACTGTCAGCTTGCATTTAACCCGCAAACCAATGCATTTTTAAACGGATTCTGAATGTCAATCAATGCAATTCAATAAAATTGCTAAATCCAATCAAAGCCCAAGCGTAGATAATTTGGGTGCAATGGGATGAAATAATGTAACCTAGTTTTCTGCAAATTGAAGAAAATTTTATTAATCGAAACTGTATTAGTTTATAGCACGTGTCCCTTGCATATTTGTAGCAAATATAAACCGTACGAGCTACAAGGAACGAGGTGGAATTTTTTTCCCATTATCTGTACAATTTAAATTGGTAAAAACACGGTCGTGCATATAGAACACATGAAAATGAAAAAAACAAATCGAAAAAATAATTAGTCTCGGTGGTTGGTTAACTCGTTACGCTCTATATCCCAAAATCCCCAGATGTCTTTATGCTTCAGTTTTTTCTAAAAATTTCTTTCTCCTCCCGGCCACCCACTACAACAGAGATTTCTCCATGTCTGAGAAGGTTTTTTGCAAACAAACATATTTTTAAAAATACAAAGTAACACATGTGCCTGTAAATCTGCTGTAGAAAGAGAAAGTAAAAACAACTTGCATGTCCGTAAATAGTAGTATTGTTGTACACATCCATAATTGTTGTTGTTGATGAAAATCTCGATAAGCTAAATTTTAAATTAGCAAATAACTGTAATTAATCAAAAGTGTTTCAATTGTAATACAGCAGCTGATTGTTAGCATGAATTACTTAAATGTTTGTTTGATTTTGATTAAAACTTATAAAACGAAGATTGACATTAGGTCTCCAGGCCGTTCACAGTTTCTTGACTAATATTAATGTTGCTTGTAACTATAGATTGATTTGAATTATATACGGTCCGTTCATATCAAGCTCAAGCTTAAACACAGCAAGCAATTACGTTATTGTGAGATTTTAGAATCTTTTGGAGCTGTTAATGTGTATTTAACATTTAGTTAGTACACAGACCCCGCCCATGCCTATTACAATACTATCTTCCTTCTTCCTGTGAATGACCTGTTTATTTTATAGGTACCTAGCTGGTTTTCCAAAAACTGGAATTACAGGAAACAGTTAAAAGTACTCCGTAGAGTGTGCTACCACTACTGTGATGATCATTTATCAAAAGAGATGAAATATTACACAGCAAAACCAGGAAACATCATCTCCACTTTACTTTTGCTTTTGCTTTGCTACCGCGAGACCCACGCCACACTGCACCGCAGACACAAACATCTGGAAACAAAACAACGTCGTATTTTTTACAATGAAACGAGTAATTCTATGTATCCTCCTCCTCTTCCTCACATCAAACTCGAACGCAACGTTTATTAAACTTGTATAAACAATAACAACAGCAGCAATAGCAAAAGCAACAATACGATAAAGTTCTGTGGGATTTCTCAGAATTCGAATTCCCTCTTCTCACATTCACATCACACATCAGTCGTAATTTCGTGAGATGTGCTGTTGTGAGTCTAGAGCATTCCAAAACAAGCAAGCAAGTAAGTAAAGTAAAAGCAAAACCGTAAGTTTGTTAAATGGGAAGGACTTCCTTTTTAGGGAAGTGAGTAAACTCACTTTAATATCAATTTAAAAAAAACACTTTATACTTTACACTTTACACTACTGCTGCTGCGGAATTTAGTTACGTATAGGAATATTATGTACCTACATAATTATGCAAACAAATTATCTTCTTCCAAGAATTCATCCCGTTTCTTACGGGTACTCTTAGAACCGCCACCGCCATCAGCGTTGTAGTACGAGTAGCATCGTAAAATAGTCCATGTTTGTGTTACATTACGTTACAGATATTTGAGTGAGTGAGAGAGAGAGGAAGTCGTTAACTCACTCAAAATTTACCGACAGACTTCTACTAACTACCAACCATTACTATCGGGAAGTGGGAAACTGGGAAGTGAGAGTGAGAAGGTACTTAATGAATTTAAAATGATGATACATTTTCTGCCCTTTTTTCTTCTTCTTCTCTAGCTCATTCTTCTTTCTTCCTAATTCTTTCTCGCCTCGTCAATTTCAAGGACTCGGTCAATGGCATTACCAAACCAACAGAGAAAAANATTTTCTTCCCTTTTTTCTTCTTCTTCTCTAGCTCATTCTTCTTTCTTCCTAATTCTTTCTCGCCTCGTCAATTTCAAGGACTCGGTCAATGGCATTACCAAACCAACAGAGAAAAAAAAGTTCACTCACTATTCTGGCTCTCACTCATTCTTACGCTACTTTCCACTTGGCACTCACTATACATCATCAATGAAAGAAGAAAGAATGAAAAAAGAGTGAAAGGGAAGGAGCACGGACACCTACATTCCACTAAATACTACATACCTACATCTATAGTACTACGGCACGGCTACTTTTACTACTTCAAAGAATAAAAAAGAATTCTGTTCCAACAAAAAAAAACAATGCATATCAGTCTCAAACAGAGTTATGTTGCAAAACAATATGAATGAATGAGACAAAGTAGAATCTATAATATTAAATTTGCACAAAACATAACAATTTCTTTAGAAGAGCTTAAGTATTGCACATGTACAGAAATTGATCGTATGTGTGGGAAAAAGAAATTCATTCTTCGAAGCAGTATCGTCCTTTTCTTTCTTTATATTTATCACATTTATTCATCCAACCTCTTTGCAAAATACAGGTACATGTACAGGTAAGTAATCTATGAAACCTAATATGTTTGGATTTTGAATTGGAAGGATTAGGATTACAAAAATGAGATACCGTTAAATAGGCACGTACTACGTACGTACATATTTCTTTCGTCTCGGTTTCTTAAGAAAAATTTTCAACAAGAAAAATTCCAAAGCGGACAAAAATCTAAATTGAAAGGAAGACGAAAGAAGTAGGTATTTGTAGTAGAAGTAGTAATAGGAATGTAACGCAATAGACCTAGTCAAGTAAGTAAGTAACCTTATCCTTTTATTTTCTTTTGAAAGAGAGCAAAACAAAAAGAGAGAAAGTAAAGGAGAAAAGGTACCTTGTTCTGTTCTGCATCGTCATCATCATCATCAGCAGCAGCAGCAAAACATTCTCTCATGCATCGCAGCAGCTTACTTACGATTAGCTTGTAAAAAAAGTTGTAGAGAAAAACAGCATGTCAGAGATATCCAACAAGCGGAAAGTTTATTTTTCTTCTCATTCTCATGCTGCTTTAGTGCTTTACTTACTTACTTATACTGCTACTACTCCTACAACTACTTATTTTCTTTATCGCAATATTTTTTTCTCTCTCTCGTTTTCTACTCAAAGCGATTTTTCTTTTCTCCTTCTTGTCGGTCATGAGTGGGTGGATGTAGTAATCGTGATAGTAGAAAGTAGAAGTAAAAGTGCTGGTAAGTAACGAGAGAGGGACGGGAAGGTACCTAGACGGGGAAAATACATTATTAATGCACTTATGTTAGAGAAAAGGAAATGAGATAGTTTTTTAGCCTACCAGCAGCAGCAGCAGTGTGATCATCATCATCATCATCGTCATAATAGAAAGAACTTCTCTCTTTTTCTCTCCCTCTTCCTCTCACTTTTCTTGCACTCGATTACACTTTTTTTTCTTTTCTGATGAAGTTCATCCAAAGCAAATAATAAAGCTTAAGTTTGTAAATTGAGAAAGAAAATTGTATAAATGAATATTATATTACTCTGAAGATGTTTTTCTCTGAAGAGAAAAAGAAGAGAAGAAGAAAAATTTGTTGTGTGGATGGAGCAATAAGGGAAAGAAAATATTAATGAATTTGCTTTTGCTTTAATTTGCTTTTCTGCTGCTGTAGCTGTGCTGCTGGATTAATATGAAAAACATGAAAAATGGAATTTTAATTGAAAAAAGGCAAGAAAAAGGAAGAAAATTATGTTATTTTATTTTACGTTTTAAAAATATGAAGTTGCTTGCTCGTTTGTCTGCTGTTGTGAGTGAACGTGAAAAAAGGAAGGAAGGAAAATGAAGGAATTCTGCTGCTACTGCTGCTGTAGCTGCTGTGTCTTATCTTTTATTCCATTTAGAAAAGCAAAGATCAATTTCAGGCTATACATACTGCTTTTCCATATGAAAGGAAAGACTGACATAGAAAAAGTATTTTATTTTTCTTAACACTGTAGAGGTATTTTCTTAGGTACCTTTTTTATTTTAACAATACGATGACCAAATGGGCACCCAAACATATTTACATATAAGACTTCAAGTCGAGGGTTTTGGTTGGAAAAAGGGACAAGAGGAAATTTCCAACAGAACGAAATCGTTTTCATACATTGAAATAGGCATGACAAAAAATAGATGTATGGATTGGAGAGACTGAAGGACTTGTCCAAACCGCTGGATTGAGGTCAGGGGAGTCTTACATACTGCCTCTTGTTAAAAGAGACAGAATCCAATATTTTACGATATTCTCATTTCTTATATAAAGCAGCAAAAGCTGCAGTTTCGGCATTTGTCAAAATAGATCTCTAGCTGAAAGTTGTCGTTTCTCTTTGTTCCTTGTCAGGCAGTATTCATCATCAAACAGGTAATATAAAATATAGAAAAATTCTGGGAAACATTTCTTTTCATTTTGGTGTTTGGGAAGATTCGAGTGGGGCCAAATAATAATTTCCCGTTGCTAATTTTTGTGTCATAGTATGTGTTGCTGCCGCTTGTGTTAGAAAGTTTGAAGAGCCCAGGATTGGAAGTTTCATGGCCAAACTGGGGTGAGTAAAATAAAAATAAAAATTGTGGTTTAGGGATTATGGTGTAGGAAAATTGGGTAGGCAAATTTTACATTACTGTAAAATTTATTAAATTACAGCGGTCTCCCCCGGAGTGAAATGCACCCTGGTTTAGGATAGTGTTCCACCCCCGCGATTTCGGTTTCATATTTCAAGGAAGAGTTTCCACCTAGGAGAGTTTCCGGTCGGATCGTCTCCGTAATTAAGGCCCTCCTATCCTCTTGGTTCAGAGCTTCAGCCATCACCATCCAAGTATCAAAATTAATATAAATAATTATTTAAATGTATGATGAGATGAAATATGATTTGGTTGATGGCTGCATATGGGTTAAAATGGGGTTCTTGTGGGAGCTAGTTCTTTTTGGACAGGTGAACCTCCACTAGTCCTTTAAGACAAGCTAAATTTTTCCTTTTTCGAATAGTTGCAAATCAATGACCCAGCTCAAGGTTTGTTATCGCCATGAGCAGGGGAGTGGACATGGTTAGGAAATAACTCGACGGGGAAATTAATAAGCAACACTTGGCAAAATAGCATCAAGGCTCATTCTAATAAATGGTGTGAAGCCCAAATTATAGTATACGGGCTCGCTTCCTGGAATGATGCCTTTCATTCTTATATGAGGAATCAAACTCTTTTAATAATTAAGACAATTGCCTAAAAGTAAATTCCCACTTAAAATATTTTTCGACATTAATAATTCAGTTAGGAATTGTAAGTTAATGAGAGCTCTCTAGGCCATTTTTCTTTAAAACAATTTCCTTTAATTTCAATTAAGTACCTTTCAATATTATATGAAGGCAATAATGATTTTCCCTTAGAATAAATGGGATACTTGTATATAATTTCAATATGAAGTTCTTTTATGTAGTTTGACTAACTTTTGATTTTAATGGCAATGCACAGAATTCAATTTGATTCTCATTAAATTTTAATTGCACAGTTAATTAACTTTCGATTTTAATTGCACAAGCATTTTGTTAAATGCGCAGTTAGTAGAGATTTTCTTAGATTGGGGTTGGTATCATTTGCGCTTACAGGACGAGAACCAATTACCTTTCAACACATTTTTAAAAGAGGTTGATCCATAATAAAGAAATGTAAAGAAGAAGAAGAATAAGGCTTCTTCTTTTTCATCTTTTCATTTTTTCCTTTTCTTCACAGCTTTTTTTATTCATCTACATTTATACTAGTTTTTTTTTCTTTTCTTGGAAAGAAGATGGAACTGGAAGATGGAATGAATGAATGAATGCGTATATCTATCTATGTGAATGTCTGTCTCTGTGTGATCCACTTTTTTTCTTCATTTTTGCTTTCGCTCCCAAGCTCCCCTATTGGGAATTACAACGATTTTTGCTAGATTATTATCCTTCCTTTCACTCCTTTTTCTAAGAAATAAATTTTTATTCAGGATGAGGAGGATCTAAAGATAAAAATGGATATAGACTAAGCATAAAAAAATAAAGCGCTCTTTTGTTCGGGGAGGTAACATAACATAAGCTTGGCATCATCATCATCATTACCATCATCATTATCATCATCATCATCGTGATCAGCTCGTTTTTTCTCTTTTTACTTTACTAGTTCGGATCTTTAATTTCCATTTTCCCTCGCCATTTTATCTCCGACGTTTTGCAATGTCTTATTTTACTTTTCCTTTCACTTTCACATCTCCTCCTTTGGAAAAAATATAATGTCACACAAAAGAGTCCAGACAAGAGACACGTGAAAGAGAGAGAGAGAGAGGCAGCAGAGCAGCTAAATTTTCTGAAAAGCCCCAAAGGGAGACGAAATGATAGGTCAGGGATCGTGTAATAAAATAGGGGATAGAAGACAAGAGAGAAGAAAAGAAGAAAGAGAGAAGAAAAAATAGTGAAACATTCTTTTACTAGGAGAATACTTTTTTATTCTTTTTTCTTTATTCTTTGAACGAACGAATAATTCTTCCACTTCTACTTCCACCTGAGGTTTTTATCCTATTCACGGCCAGCTAAGCCTAGAATATTGATAAAAACGTAATAATGTAACGTAGGAGGTTCTTTATAGTGTAGCTTATTATGTTAGTAGCCGTACTTGCCTACTTACTTATGCTCGGAAGGCTTTCAAGGTCTTGCCCTTACTGAACTACTTATCACTACTACGCAATAGGGATACTTACTAGTTTGAAAGATACAATTCTACTCATTAGTTCTATTCCCGTTTCAGAGACTTGCTTAATAAACGTACTCGAGTGGGTCGATTGCATTTTTGTTACTAGCTAGGTTGTTACGTTTACCTGATTGAATAAAATGAATTGCGAAACAAGTGAAAATTGTTTTGATCATGCATCTAATCTTCAGCTATCTATCATCTGTGTAAATTAATGAAATGGAAGTACATTCTGGAATAAAGTTAAACGCGCTGTTCATTCAAAACATATAACTTTTTTGGTAGGATTGCCGCCAATAATATTACCGTACAAAATATTGGAGATCAGAAATACTAGATCTGCACAATGGCCCCTGTGCTTGTAAAACAATTAAGTTTAATATTTAAATCTATTGTGTCGTAGCTATTTTGTATTAACTTCTGTTACCTTTTCCTTTCCTTCCCCTTCAATTCAATTGAATTCTTTCTTTATGCCTGAAAGTAAAAAGCAGATAAGAAAAAGGTTATCGCCATAATCATCACTGCATTGCATTGTAATGCCTGACATTGACCGGCATCAGCAGCAAAGGAGATTACACTTTCTCATTCTTTCCTTTTCCTTTCTTTCCTTCACAACTTTTTTAAACTTGACTTACCCCTTCCGTTTCCTGTCATCATTCATTATTACAAGAACTCTTTCAAAAGAGAAGTAGTAAGTAGAAAGGTATAAAGTATAAAGAGAAAAAAATGTTGTAAGAAGAAGAAGAGTTATTGCGGTACCAATTGAGGCAGGTACTTCAACTTTTTTAGCGTGTGGATGGATTGTACAATACATTTTTCTTTAAGTTGCGCTCAACATGCAATTTTGTTGAGGCATGTCATGCATGCCATGCCATTTCGTAATATTAGGTACTTTAAAACACGCAATTTTACTTTTACACACGATAGAAAAAAATTATACGAACTATTAA
>JAHZNJ010002269.1:0-21618 GCA_027744475.1 Lepidocyrtus cf. sotoi NNG-2020
AAACCCTTTTTTGAAACAAGAACAAGGAGCAAACAACAACCTCGCAGCACACGCTCGCGCTCGCTACTTGCATCTTGCAACTTGCAACGGGCTGCTGATATTTTTTCTGTTTCTGTTAGAGAAACTTTTCAAATGTGCATTCTGATTTTAGTTTCATGATTTTTCTTCGGTAATATCTTTTTCCGTTTTCCTTCATGATTTGATTATGTGTGTGGTAGAGAGTCGGTGATGGTGGTGGGCTATGTTGTAGAAGTGGTCTATGTTGTTTTGTCTATGCCCTCATCGTCAGCAGCATCATCTGCATCCTCGTCGTCATTGCATCCTCATGAAGACCATCCCGCAACCGTTTATTTAGCTTTTTATATGGAGCCCTAGAAAGAGGCTGGTGAATCAGTATGACCTGAGTCGGTGTCAAGAGATGAACTGATTCACCAACGCCAAAACGGAATTTTATACATTTGTATGGTTTGACATTTCCAGATTACATACGAGTTTTTTTACTCTCATTATTTACGGTTTCTTGTTTTTTGAATTCGCCTATTTTACAAATTTCTTCTCTAAAAAGCAAGTCTTGTTAAACCCGTAAAAGTCAAATGAAAATATCAAAATTACTAATTAATTAAAGTGTGTCAACGTAAGAGTTAGTTGTAAAGAAATAAGCGTTCTTTATAAAAGTTGTCTATCATAAAAGATCTAGTTGCGTCTGCATATAAGTAATGTGAGCAATATAAGAAAAAGTTAATTTTATTGCTGTAAACAAAAGACGAGAAGCCCTTTGGGGCGACTTGAGCCTTTTCTGGTTTCATTGTTAATCGAGGTTGTTTTCCCCATTATTGTAATTAAGTGGTGCTCCGAAGAAAAACAGCGTTAATCTGATTGATGACTATCTAAAATGGTTATATAATTACAAAAAACGGTTTACGTTATCATCACATAAAAATAAATTATTTATTGTCGAATAAAATCATTTAATCTACAAAGAATAATGAAAGATTTCGGAATGCGTGAAAACATGTTACTTTTGATAGTTCTTCCGTTTCTCGTTGTCAACGCTGACGCATTTGAAGATGGAATTGATTCAACAACTCAATTTTTCAATTCAGGTAAGGTTAAATGATTGCTTGAACTCAGTTAGAAATTTATATCGTGATTGCTGTTGACAGAAAGATTTTTCTCACAGATCGTCCCATTATTACTGCAACGCATGCGTTGAAGCCTAAAAATTCCAGCTTAATATAATAAAAAATATTGAGAAATGCAAACGTGTAGAGTACATAGAAAAAGTGAAAGCTGAGAATCAAAGATCTAATCTGAATCCATTTTAAGAAATCGGTTTAGATTCTTTTCTGTGCTACTTCGTTTTTGACAGCTTAAAATTAGCTTGAAACCCACTGAAAGTAAGGAAAAAATAAAAAAATTGATTTTCTGATTTGGCATGCAATTTGTAAGAAACGAAAGTAATGAAATCGCTTCTTGGCACACTATCCCATTATCATAGTAGCCCATTGAGTACATAATATATTTTAGTTAAACTGTAAGGATTTACAATAACGTCTGCATTCATCATTTCGTAAAGGGTTAAGCGGACAATTATTTTGAAACGAGAGGAGCGTGATTCAAACACAAACTGAAGGAGAAGAAGGGTTGAACCGGGCAAAAATGAAGTCAAGTCACGTCCGTGAAAATCTATATGGCATAGAGGATTTGTGTGTTTTTGTTTGGTAATGAAATGATAGGGTTTCTCTTCCCGGAATGATAAACAAATGTGAAGAAATGAGATGAGCTGTTTCACACACACTCCACACAAAGCTATTTTCCACAAAATGTGATGAAAGTACTGATAACAAAGTAATTGATATATTGTGTTCTCTGCAACTAAAAGAATAGAAAAATGACATAATATCTCATCGTTAAAATGCTTCTGTAAGGCAGACGTGTTTATGTAAATATGGATAAATATAGACCCACCAATGTACTCAAAGACTCCTTTTCATTATTTTTTTTTCAATTGTTTACGTGTTTATTGCAATATAAGTTTATGAAAATGAGCTGAAAATTTATTTCGAAAATGAGCAGTTAACAATGCAATAACGGAGATTGGTTAGCATGAGGTCGTCATCTTCCTTTGACATGTTTTCTCTTGGTGCAGACAATTTACAGGATAATTTGTTCAGGAATATAGTATATAATGGAATACCTTTATCACACAGAGCATCCACCACCACAGACAGAGAGAGAAATTGGTCTGGAGGCGGATTTTTTCTTATGAACCTACATACGTGTGGTGTGTATATACAAGTGTCTTGACAGGATCATTCCAATTAACGATGGTCATCCATAACAAGAAGGAAAAGACAAGAAGAAGAAATGACAATGGTAGTGGTAGGTAGGCAGTAAAGACAAGAATAAAAAGTGGAGGAGACTCACTCTTACTTTCAACTTTTTCCAAATGATTTTTTAGCAACAAGCTATACCAACTGGTTGATGAAACCAAAAAGAAAAGGTTTTGCCCAAAAAGAATGCATGTCAAACAAATGGAGAGGGAAAATTCCGTAGTTGGATACAAATATTTTATGCTTTGTTAAAGTTGACTTACCTTCGCTGACCAACCTTTTGTTTCACTTTTACAAGGATCATCTCATCATATCAAACTTAGCTCTCGTATCAAGATTTGTTCTAACTATGCATCAATGAGTAAATCCTCAGAGTTGCAAGAATAGTAAAAAAGCGTAATAGTTATTTCTTTTTCTAGAGATTTAATCATCTCCTAACTATATAGTGAAGTTTTAGGCGAAACAGCAGCAGCAGCAATATCAGCATGATTTCCTATAGATTTTTTTAAAATGCACGCAGGTTTTCTTGTTTTTAGAAAGCTGGAAAGAATATTATTATTATATTATTATGGTTATTGTTACTATTACGCAGAACATTCTCAGCACGTTCTGTAACTTGCAGTTTCATCATCATCATATCAGGAGGACAATTTCGGTATTTAGCTGGACATTTGTGAGCGACAGGGACGCATGCTGACACTTCTCTGTTGCTGCTTGTCATTTGTAAAGGGATGACTTTTGCTTGATGAAAAGACTGCTCTGCTCTTGCATAATTATCGCTGTTGTTTAGTTTTCATCCTACAACTCCTCTGAAGGAACTGGGCTCGGTCATTTTCATTGTAACAACGAAAATCGTTTTAGGGATGGAAAGTGTAACCTTTAATATCTAAAGCTGAAGTGAGCTCACAGTATCCTAAAAAAATAATTCAATATTTTTATCCAAAGAACAAATTTTACTTAACTTCAGAAAGGAAGAATTGATTCAAGGAATAGAATGAAATGATTCATAAATAATGATAAGGGTGCAACTGAAACTTATAGTAAAAGTAAACATTCGTAATTGTGTTGATGATGGATCGTTGTTGGTGTGTCGAGGACGGACTCTTGTCATTCAATTTTATTTCGGGTAGTTCCACTCGTAGCGTGAGGCATGTTCCAGTTGTCAGTTTATACTTGATTGCGAGTAGGGTGCTGCTACTTATTTCAGATTGTTAGATGGTTACCATTACTTTCAAGAGAACTGAAACAGTGGAGTAGGGTGAGAGGAAAGGGAAAGTTAAACCGTATGAATGATTGAAACATTCCTCAAAAACATAAAGCAAAACCTATTTGGAAAGTACGTACCTAATAATGAACGCAAGATTAAAGTACAACATGAATGATGAATTAAGTTTTTGGGGGTTGAAATCAATATTGTATTATGTAAAAATGTGTGACTTTGTTTAATCCCAGTCTACACATTCATCTCTTAATTGTGTACTGATGGCTTAGAGGCAGGAAAATGATTTCATAAAGCTAACGTGATTCTTTCACGCTTGCCAAGATGAAATTAGAATTGATATTTGGTAGTGATTGATAATGTATTTTTTGATTAAGATGTACTTGATTAACAAAAAGGACTTCACTATTTACATCAAATGGAATATATTTTTGTTAAGACATTTTTGGGTTCTAGTTCTGATAATAATTAAATCTGAATAATACAGATCTTTGCCTATAATAAAGTTATTACCACGTATACCCAGAAGCAGTGTTTAATTAATTAAAAAAAGAAGCTCACTCATTTGGTCTTTACCAGATTATTACCAACAGTGGAAAAGCCCTCAACTCTATGAAAAAACTCATTTCGTTCTCCATGGTGGATTGTTGTAGGAAGTGGAAAACGAGCGAGAACAATAAATTACATATTATCACACTTAAACTAAAAATTCTGAAAGCAAACCTCTGCCTTCTAACAAAACATTTCACCGAGAAGATCAAAGAATAAAAAATGAATGTGAAAAGGGTCGTCGTCGTCGTCGTCAGCAATAGTAATACAGGGCAAAACCTTTTTGATGTGGGGTAAAAGCTCAATTATTGATTCGAATGGTTATGAAAACTTTTCTTCCTTTAAGATCTGAATCAATACATACTACAATCTGACTTTTTAATTGCATGATCATTACCACCACCATATCATCAGCTTCCCTGGAAAAAATCTTCAATTGGTATTTGTACGCACGTTTATTGGGGGCGAAGTGTCGGGGCAGTAGTGAAGTTCTACTTACATAATATTACTTTTCATGCTGACGTCATGGCATCTTACTTTATGCATAATATTTGTATTTACATCCTAGCTCAAAAATTCCGTCATCGTCATCATCAACTTTGTCTATTTGATCTGAATCGAATAAAATGCCGATTCATAAATAAAACGTTGTATTATTATCGTGTTCTGCAACGGCGATATTGGTGGTGCGGTGGTTGTTGTTGTCGTGATTCAAACGATAAAATTACTTTCCCTCGTCTGAAATCTAGTATGAAAGAATTCAAGGACAAACATGTACACAATATTGTCACTTGTCCAGAGAGCCAATTTCTAAAATGTGTTTTCTTTGACAACTATAAAGCGACTCGATTGAGGTTTCTTACGCACATTGGAATAGAGAATAAAGATGATCATACATAACTAATTTAAGTAAGCCAGAGAGTAAAACGAGATGCGTTTATGATTAAAATTACCTAATCCTGTGATTCAAATGTTCAAGTCACTCTTCTTGTTTAGATATTAGGATATAGGCGTGTGTGTTCTCGCAGTGCTGATACTGATATGATTAAAAAGGGTTAAGAAATAAATGTAATGAATAGGTAAGTAGGTAACCTTCATATAATATAACCTTACGCAGTAACATTGGATGGGAATGGGATATTGCTCGCTCGCTCGCTCGTGGCAATAATTCAATGGAAATGTCTACCTGCGTGATAATGTTGACGAGTTCATAATGTTATTATTACAAGACTCACAGAATAATTTACTCAATTTAAATTGGGTACACAACCACAAACATTTTTGAGGTTTGTAAGTATAAAGGGAGGGAATCGTATCATGTAAAATGTAATACTGCGGACTAATGTGGCATCATTAAACTGGAATAAAATCTCATTTACATTACTCACCACCAGCACTATACCTCCATCAGGCAACCGTCATATAATATTATTCCTGATAAAATGCCTTTGGCTTTGTTTCTAATATGATTCCATTACTCCACACACAAATATTACGTGAAAAATAGTGGAGGATGCTATGAGGAGGAACGCGAAGGAGAGTCAGAGGCTTCCTGAAAAATAAGTTGTTGTGTAGGGCCATTCTCCTCACTGACAGTGTTTTTAACAATTCTACTTAAAAGCCATTAATGAAAAGCGTATTATTCAAGCTTCCTTTTTTAAACTCATATGATGGAGATTGTTGTCAGCTATCTCTACTTAAATCTCATCCATTCAGAATAGAAGGCGACTCTCTTCACACAAAAGCTTAGTAGGTTGACCTCATAGCTAGAGCATAAGGAGGAAAAGAAGGAAGGAAGGAAAGAACTGGATCTCTAAAGAAATCCTTGCACAACCAGAGAGAAATCATATTAACGTTATGATAGTGAGTGATAACCATTGATTGTGTAATATCATAATGAAAAATCTTTTCACTCACTCCTTTGATTCATTTTCGTTTAGAATTTAACACTCTACAAAAGCCTTGTGTGTCTGATTTAGTTTATTACGTATGCTCAGGAATATATTGTCGACTGGATTTCTACATTTCGACTTTTTTTGTTAAATGCAATATTATTATTATTATTATTATTATTACTACTATGGACTGAGAGGCATATTATATAAATAAGTGCTTGCGTACATTTATTGCGGGATTTTATTCTACTCTAGAAACTTAAGTTCAATTTTGTCCTGAGCGTTTTGTAGCTTTTTTCTATTTATTTGACTCCAAATATGGAGTGCCGCTGTAGGTCCACATTTGGAAAAACTTGCGGGCCAGACTTGATGTTGTGTTGGAGATCAAGTAGGGAAATAGTATACCTATAATATAATGTTAACGTCGGACTTGTGCGAGAATGAACTTTACTTGAGAGTAAATCAAGATTTTATTATTGTATACCTACCATTGCATTTGAATGATATTATACAAAGCATGCCTAATAAAATGTGTAAAGTTTATTCTTAATATTATCACTAAATTTTTTGATTGTGGTGACTGCGCTATCGAAAAAGCGAGTAGATTCATAAGCGTTTCTAAAAACACAGTTGGAAAATAGTTATAAAAATATTTATTGTCGCTTCCTATTCCCCTACCTTCCTTCCTACCTATTATTCTCTTAAGCGGCAAACCTTCTCTTTTTCATGGGTAAAAACTTATGTTACAATAAATGCTGCGCGTGCACTTGAATATGAACCGAATATTTTACGATAATAAAAATCCTTTTAGAATTCCACATTTTTCATGTTATTCATATTTGCTTTTGAAATAGTTTCAATAATACTGTAAAAGAAAAAATCAAGGCAAATTGATAAATGCACTTTTTAGTGTTAAACTAGAACGCTAATTCGCTAGCGCTAATTTATTTTCTTTAACATACCCACTTTACCTGTCTAATTTGCATAATATAGTGTTTTACATCAGATTTTGACAATTAGCAAGCCAATAAATATTAAAAACGGTTGCCACTATAACTGTAATTCATTCCTAAATTTCTTTTAATTTCATTCCAAAACATTACAAATTTCACATCAGTAGCAATCTTAACTGAATCCGCTGAAAATATATAAACCCAATAGAGTAATTCGGAAAAGAGGAAAATCATACCTATAACTTTCGATCTGGATTCTAAATTCAAAGTAGAGCTGGTACAACAAGAAGCACGCTAAGCCCCAATCCATATAATAGATTTAGTAGGAAGAAAAATACACGCCAGAAAAAACTTTCTTAATGAGTTTTGTAAGTGAAAAAGTGTCTATCAGAGTAATCCGTAGTTAGTGCGGTGGTTTAAAGGGATGTACAATATTACCCTCTACACGAGAAAAACGATAAAGGAAGCTGTGCTTGGGATCATCATTAAGCAATAACTCACTCGTATGTTTTGACAAACATCGTAGAATAAACTGGCTTCCCCTACAAACTGACTAAGTGTGCTATTTTCCGTTCATGTGATTTTCTTACTATGTTATTTCATTGCATCGTTATCGACATTCTTTTCAGAAGTGCTTAACAGAAATTGAATGAGGTGTGTGTTATTTATGTGATTTCTAAAGGTCTGGAGCATACTTTATTCATTCGTTTATTACCCTTGCGCTAATAACGGATATAAAGCAATCTGTTTTACTAAAAATAATCAGAATAATAATAATGAGTTATAGATAGATTTTCTAGTTAACCTTCAGTCTAAAATTTTCAAATTAAATCAGTAGGATTTCATGCTAGCTGCGCAAAAACAATAAATCATTATTTGTCTCCTATTTGCTAAAATTTAAAGCACAAATTAGCGAATTTAATACATTATAAGCGAATTAAACGATGCGGTGGGATGATTTTAATGATTTTTCATTGCAGGTGGCGGTACTTTATTTTTTACTAGATTTCTCTAAATTATACTTAATATGACAAAGACATAATAATGAAGGTTGAAGGGAGGAAGTTACAGATTGCATTGCATAAGCAATTAAATTTGCATAAATGTTCTATTAGAATTTAAGGCTTTAATTCTCATGTAATAAATTAAAAGTTATTATTATTATAGTTATATTATAGTATAGAAGATCAAAGCAAAAAAAGATTGTAAGTAATGCTTTCACGGGCTTTAATACTAGTTTGTATAAGTACCGATGCATTTCGATAACAACCGGTTAAACTGAAGAGAATAAGAATAGTCCTAAGTCCTAGCATGACGCACACTACACTGGACACATTCCAATACCACCACCACCACCAAAACTTACGATTTTAGTTGAGAATGGAATGGCAACATTATTTTATTACGAAGAATGCCACAAACATATTATTGTCCTATAATGATTTAGAAAAAGTTTAGATAGGCACACCATGTTTGAACCTTTGTAAAGGACAAATGATTGGAATTTAAAACCATACAATAATAGTAGCAACAGATAATACGCTCGTGATGCTGGTATTATAAAAATGCACAATGTTTACAAACTTTGGCTATTATGTGGTTGTAAACTTTTACTGAAATCATGCTCTTCGGTTGAATTGAAACATGACTATGACATGACAAGCTGGAATTGAAATCCTTTCACTCTCTATACCAACGATTTTTTCTAACTAGGCATCGAACAATCATCAAGGCATGATGGACAAAGCTGAAAGATTCAATGAAAGTAGTGGTTGGGTTGTTTGGGTCGGAATCATCAATCTGGACAAAACGCATTCAAATTAAGAAATGCAACGGAGGAGGGATATCGATAAAGTTGGAGATCGCTGGAAACAGCTGCTGTCGTTTTACTAGCTTTATTTAGGTATTTTGGTCGAGATTTGTACTTTGTTGTAGTCGAACATGCAAGACAAGTTCTTTAACGAGGAGATTGACAAAGGCTACGATGATCTAACATGATGATGATGATAATGATCATGACGCAACGTGTGCGTAAAGTGCGTTCCATATTAAGAAATTGAGATCCACCACGAAAAGACAACCGATGCAATGATGCCGAAGAAGTGCCATGGAATGATGATGACGTTGCGTTGTTGGGAATGAATGCTGTTTGTTATTACTTATATAAAAAATTTACGTTGGTGGTGGTATATTTTTATACAAGGAGGGTTGAATGAATTTCTTTTATATTGGTGCAGTACGTTTTTTGTACTATTTCATGGCAGTCATCATCATGACAATGATCTGGGCGTTTTTCTTATCACTTCTCTTTAGATAAATTTTGTTTTGATTGGCACTTGCTAACCCGATCCTTTACAAAGCTAACAAAGCTTAATAATAAATTTAAATTGAGTAATCTGTTAAAATAATTTCACACAAATAAGACTTACCTACTAAAAATGATGATTCAAATCATGAACTGCTACTTTATTTCTGCACCGCTAATGGAATCAATGGTCATTGACTGGTTTTGTTAAGTTGGATAAAGAAAAGTCCTTAATGAGTCATTGACTGAATAAAGATACTGAGGATAGACACGGTGAATTTCTCTTGTTAAACTTTTTATGTAGTATGCTAATAATTTATAATTTAATGCAGTTGCACAATAATCAATTTCTAAAATCATTTTCAAAAAGGCAGAACTTATGACAGATTTTTGCACTAATATTTTAGCGGTGCATATTTATTGCATTGCATACGGCATGGCAAAATGCAGTGTCACGAAATGAACTCACTCACAATTTATATCGGAAACATTTTCTGTTTACTTTTTTAAATGAAAACTGAAAGCACTCAAGTGTAAATTAAGCATAATTATATTTGACTGATGATGCAAAAAAATATTTTTGGCATGGTGTACCCACCACCGCGTATTTGACTTCTGTTTTTTTATATTTCTTTGAGGAAATTATTGGGACTTGGCACTTTCTTGCTTACGAGGAACGAACGAGCGGCAGATTGACTGATTAATGACATGTATACTCATCCAAGAAAATGGAAATGCTAGTAAATGCAAGATATCTTCATTTTGGGAGAAATTTGCTTACATGAACAGGGCAATGTCTGACTGAAGAAAGAATCGAAAATATCTAAAAGAACAGGCAGAAGTGAAGTGATATAGGAATGGGAAAGCCTTGAGCTTGAAAAAATGACGATGAAATGAAATGTATATCAGTTGAAAGTAGTATTGAAAAAGAAGATGTTAATTTCGTTCGTAGGTGCCAAACGCCAATTTATTTAGACTCATGCATTTATTTATCCAGGGAAATAGTAAGTCAGCACAAAAAAGATCTGCATGCATGTCAGAGTCAGACTTGTTTGTCGCAAAACAAGATACGCATCGATGATGACAAGAAATGGCATGGGCTATGAAATTAAGTGATTCACAAAAATGTATTTTTTAAGCGTTTTGATAGATATTTGCAGCTGCAAATATTCTTATTTTATACCAAAAACTGGTATAAAGTATATATCTGCATGATGTGCTTATTTTTTGTATTTGCAATGATTTTATTTTAGGAAGAAAAAGTGTAGTTGGATAAGGTATAAAACCGGTAAGGCTGAATAAAAACGTTCATTTTTTTTAATTTGTTTCGCAAGCAAACCTATGCCACTGGTGAACGCGATTGTGGCAGAAATAAACAGACAGAGACAAGGTTTGAACTTTCAACCTATTACGCTGCTACTATACTACAACACTTTATAAAAAAGTATTTATAGTTTTTCACACTATGTAAAAGTGCTTTTACGGAACAAGTCAGCATGTTCCTGGTTCTCATTTTTTTTTCTTTAAAAAAATTATGTACATGTACACATCATCTTACCTATATAAAAATTTCTGTACTTTGACTAATGTTATTTATGTATAAGTTGAAGATTATTAATAAATAGCAACAGCTTTGCACATTTTGTGTAAGCGCTCGTTTGACATTTCAAACTCTGAGGAAGTTGACAGGACTAAAATATTTTGAAAAACCATGTCAATTTTAATGAGAAACAGGACAAAGACTTCAAAAAAATGATGGATAACTTTTACCAAAGTTATATATTGTAGTATAAAATGTATAATTAATATAATTTATGAAAATACTCAACAACAGTAAGAAAACAGACATTCGAGAGCTTCCAATGACATATTAAAAATATCTCAAAAAGTTTTTTGGTCTGTTTAACACTTTTTCCATTTTATATCAAAGTGTAAATTCCTCATATCAGTCACACCTCACAAGCTGAGCGACTTGAGCCACACGTTAATCCTGTAAAGGGTTGTGAATGGATATATTTCTCGAAAAGTGAATGTCACAACAACGTTTCATCAAGATTTCTTTACTGATCATGATCACTTTTAAGAGATTTTTTCACGTAAAATTTTTTAGTGTAGCTGTAGCTGATGCATGAAGAACTGAATAGAGAAGTTAAAGGGAAATAATGGGTGTGAGAGAGAAAAAATCATTTCTTGTTTCCCCTTCTTCCCGTTTTTGTGTAAAGAATGATGAGAATGATGATGTTGACTAATAGACGCTTTTTTAAGTTTTTTAGTTTGGAACCTTTTCACTGTTTTTACCTTATTTCGAAATACTGTTGTTTTCTTCTGGTTAAGAAAGCATATCTTCTGCGAGGTCAAGAATGAAAGAAACGAATTTTCTAAATAAAAAAGAACAATAGGCGTTTTGTAACGTTTAAAATATTTGCCGTTACTGTTACTTATATAGATTCACGATAGTTGACAGTGTTTCCATTTTCCAATTTAACGAGCATAAACAGTTGGATACGATTACCACCTCAAGAAGTGAACTGTATAGTGCGACGCTATCTATGTATTCAAAGAATTTTTTACGAAAAAGTTTTAAAATTCAAACCAAAAATAGTGTTACGCTTGCATTTTAACTGGATTCTCTCATCATCATATTATTACCTATCTCTACACTTTCTACAGAGGATGTGACAAACTTCAATCCTTATTTTGATGTTTTAAGATAAAAACAGTTAAAATCGGTGGATACGTCAACCATTAAAGTAATCTACATGTGGATGAGGTCGAAAGAGAGTTTATTACAAAAAGAAAATAAGATGAACGTGTTATATGTTCTGTTGATGGAGTGACTGAGTGCCTGATCCAAGCCACCTTTTTCATGATCTGATCAAAATAAGCGTGGGTCACGTCTTTTTTAAGAGAGCAGGAGAGATGAAAAACACGAGAAGAAACCACGAGTTGACATTTATGACAGACATTGTGGGCTGGTGTCCCACCAAGGGCTCACCTGCTGTGCGTCTCTCTATTTTATATAGGATAAAGCGAAAGAGCAGAGAAGATGTTAACGACATTGTTTTTAGTTTTGGGTGGAAGTATCATCATCATTATCATCATTATACGTACTCCAGTCATTTGAGTTACGTTTTTACATTCGTAAATGAAAGGAAAAATATTGAAATGTAAGTAAACTTGTAAAGAAAATTCCAACGTGAAAATTGTCTCAATTTGCTGAAGACTCTTTAATGAGTGATGCTGGAAAAGATGACAATTTGTTTCATTACTACTCAAGTTATTTTTATTTATAGAAACAATACAATGAAAAGTTAGAATCTCTTGGTATTTTTTGTCGAATGGTATCAACTATTTCATTTTTTTGCCATTCTGGAATGACATTGAGGTATGTGCATAAATCACTTCAGTAAAAAGAAACAAAAAGTGCGACAAAAGAATGTATTCTTAAATACAGATGAAGGTTAAAATGCATCAAACGAGGTAGGGATATAAAAAGGAGTTATTGTGACGGAAACTAATTTACGATTTGTTAAGATTAGATTCTTGTTGGTAGTGGTCGTGAGCAATCATGGAAAGTTTTTACGACCCACTTAACCTCATTCTTCTTTGGTTGAGACACAAGGGGAAGGGAGCCCACCTGGTTATAAACAATATGTTTCAATAGGGAAAATACTGTATTTGAACTAGTTATACCCTTACAACAGTTTTGATTAAATACAAAGTCAAGATAATTCTTTTGTCAAAGATGACCTTTTTTCTAGTAAAAATATGAAGTCTCTCAAAAGTAATGCAACGTTTTACTGTTTAAGCTATTGCGCAACACAAGACGTTCTACATACGGCGGTAATTACATTCTTACAACCACAACATTTGATGGACCACACAGTGCATCATCATAATAAGTAACCCTTTTAGCACGTGCAACACAAATCCAAGTGAAAATCAACTTTCATTAGCAGAATAGTCTTCATTGTAGGGTGTTATCATTAACTTTTAAATTTCTAGTGCCAATTTACAGGTAATTGCAATCAACAGATAGCTGTAAAGGTTTGTTAATAATCTGGAAAGTAACGCAGTGTTTTGTTTTGCTTGTTTCACATTACCCCAGTCTATGCCCAGCTTGAAAATTTTCATTTGAGAGTTCTCTACTTCTGGGTTGCACCAGAAACTAATTCAGTTTTTTACTAACAAGAAGTTTGTGCATATTACGAACTATAGAAAGGAGCAGCAAAAGCATAAACACTTTTTATTCATTTTTACCAATTATGTCCTTGGACTTATTACAGGCATACACGGTTTGAAATAGAAAGATTGTCATATTTGGAAATGGATTGTCGGCCACGCACAGATTTTCATTACTTTTTGCTCATCCCCAGAGTGCAATATAAATGGATGAATAGCTAAACGAAATGAAAGTTGCTCTTCCCAGTTCATCATAATAATGATCCATGCTATGCGCTCACCCTATTTCATATATAATTCGTAATGGTAATATAAATTTTACAGAAAGTGTAGCAATGCATAATAATGGCAGAATGAAATTCTCTTTCCAACAGGTGTTCCTACTAATTTCACGAATTCCCAAATTAAAATGAAATATATCAGCATCTTGCAGGAATTTATGAGTGTTTTTTAAAAGAAACTTGGCCAGGGTTCGTTTTAATGAATGACCTATTATTTTTTTGCTTAGATTACAATGCTTGCAAAGCTACAAGCTCAGGAAAGGTTAACGATTTTTTGCTTTGCAGTCATCTTCGTGGTAGATCCAACGTGATGGCAAATGTTCATATTGTTTTATTTATTTTCTTAATTATTCTTATTCTGGGCTTACCCCTTGTCAAGTTAGAGCTGAGGAAAGTCTTTTGCCGGACAATCAACCATCCAACAGATGTTCCTACTAATTTCACGAATTCCCAAATTAAAATGAAATATATCAGCATCTTGCTGGAATTTATGAGTGTTTTTTAAAAGAAACTTGGCCAGGGTTCGTTTTAATGAATGACCTATTGTTTTTTGCTTAGATTACAATGCTTGCAAAGCTACAAGCTCAGGAAAGGTTAACGATTGGTCATCTTCGTGGTGGATCCAACGTGATGGCAAATGTTCATATTGTTTTATTTATTTTCTTAATTGTTCTTATTCTGGGCTTACCCCAAGTTAGAACAATAACCAAAGTAAGGAAACAAAACTGCTTACAGCAATAAGCAACCCCTGTTGCAAATTTGGAAAACATGCGCGAATCGCATTTCACCATATCTCTTGCTAATTAATCATTTTGCAACAATTATTTAGCATAAAATGTTGGATTTTAAATGGCAATGTTATACTTTTCACAGAGAAAAAATATAAAAGAAGTAATATTACTTAAGATAATTTAGGTGATGCCATGACAAGCTACATACTATACAGAGGTAAAATCCAAAATAACCGCCTCCCATATATTTTAAAAGATCATGTTATTTAATTTATACGCCCAGAAAAAAAACACGGAAGAAATTGCCATTACCCATTGCTTTCTTTCTTCGGATGCTATTAATTACTGCAAATGGTAGCATTATGTACAAAGAGGTATTTCAAATAAAATCCATACCTTTAATTATGGACTACAACTCATGTATTGGTTGTCAGAAAAATCGTTTTGTTAAAGTACCTATTTATTCCAAATATGTTCATGAAATTACATTGACACTACACTACGGCTTGCAAGGCTAAAGTTGAGCTTAACAAGCTGATAGAAAAAGATTAGTATCGACCTTTCATTCTGTTGCTCATATGCATCACTGCAAAGCGGTAAAGATTAGAGGGCGAGTCACTGCAAAACGTCAAGTGCAAAAGTAACATTTGAGTCAGTAAACAACAATTAACTCTATGTAAAGAAAAAAGGAGGAGTAGAAAAGAAAACTACTTTCCTTTACACGATATCGATGATACGACTACTACGACGACATCACTATAACATAGCACGATCCTCATTAATAATGGTGTAATCGAATCTCCAATTGTAAGATTATACATCAATTAATAAGCTAATAAGGAATGCAGTTACTGAGCAGGAAGACTAAAGAATGACTTATTTATGGATTTGCAATTTCTAAACGGGACATTACCTTGCGATTTTAAATAATGATGATAATGATACATATTGTCTGTACTAACGAGCAAATGTGCAAACATACTGCAAACATCCTCGTTGCTTACGATTAGCAAAAAATGTATTTTATTTTATGGAAGTAAATACTTAAAATCAAGGAAAATAGAAATATCTATACAACGAAGAGAAACAATATAATGTACTTATTGGATTTGTTATGTACTTTGCCAGTCACCTAGCAGGTTTCCTTGATCCGATCCCATAAGGAGTGCTAGTGGAATTGAGACGTTATTGAAACCGAAAGAAGACATTTCAACTGCAATGAAGTAGTAAAATGCTTAGTAGTAGACGTATGTATCATGCAAGTTACAATACTTGTTGGACTTATAAGAAAGTGTAAAGGAAAGTAAGCGAAAGCTGTGGACAATTTCCTTCACACATGCGGAGGAATGGTGACACATGACGAGATTGTGACATTCACATACCAAATATGGAGGAGTGACTTGTCTGTCAGGAAGGGTTTTAGCTAAAACAGAACAAAAACCACAAGTCGAAGAAATACGGCATAGGAAATTGGAATGTTGGTGGATGAAAAGAATTGGAATCCATTTTCAAATTAAAATCGTCCGTAATATAAAAAAATGAATTTTTAAAATAAAAGATAGCAAGCAGATAATGGTATGTTAGAATAACCAAAGTATAGCTTCAGTGATTGACCTAGCAATGCATTGATAAAAAATATTTCAATGACAAAATTAAAATTAACTGGAATTTGTAGTCTGCAAATGCATATTGATATTGTCCCCCACGCTCACATTAAAAATCTTTTGTTTATCTGGTATTGGTATTGTAAGTCAAGTCTAAACACTAAACTAGGATTACTCATGAAATAGTCTAAATCTGATAACCAAGTTGATTATGATCAGTATTGACCGTTATTATTGTCACATGTTTTTATTGTATTTTTACAACCCATTCTCCTACATACTAATAAGAAAGATTTTGCAAGATTTACTTGACTGTTACGCATTTGTTCAAACTTTAAACAATGCATTTGAATTTTAAACAAGTTTTTAAATTTGTTTTTGTGTGGAGAAACAGAAACACTTACTTATACGAATGATTTTCAGGAACGCGTTTAAACGTGCAAAAGCCATAATTGAAAAATGAATAAAAAAGGTATGCATCTACCTATGTGATAGGGAACAGTAAAACCAGATCTATCTAATTTAAAAATTTAATGCAATATTTCCTTTTATGTCGAATATGAAATGGGAAATGTACAAACAGGAGCTTCAAACAGCTTAGATTACACTTGTATCTCTAACTCAAAACTAGTAAAATGTGCGACTGCTGTTTTGGTATGAAAATGTGTTAACTGTACTCGTTTATTTCTGGAGTATATAATATTTATTATAAAATTATTGCAGCAAAAACTTGCGCTGTACCTTACCGTCAGCGAATGAACTTAGCGGAAAATGAGAAATGAAGGATGAAAGTAAGGACGAAATGAGAAGGTTACAAAAACTATTAAGAAGATTTTTTATTTCGATTGGTATTTTCTGGAAGTTGGAACAAGTGCAAGGAATACGTTTCCAAAAATTGAGGAATCCAAAGAGCAATCCTCCCATAGTAATATTGCATTACATGTATTACGTTCCAATATTATTTCCTCCACTTCATGCAACTACTGCTCACTACATGGAAAATGAGTTAAATTCTACTAAAAAGACAGTTTCATGCAATATTTCCACATTTCCAGCCAAGCTTGTCATAAAAGTGTCAATGATGGGAGAATATAGCTATTTAGTAGATGCAATGCAATATTTCTTCTTCTTTGCTTGCTTGCTTCTTTTATAGAAGCAACTTGCATCTTATTATTACAGAATTTGCAGTTGCATAGTTCCTTGTTCCTTCCTAATATCGTTTTGGTTTTTTTCTTCCTTCACGCTTCGTTCGTAATCTTCTTGTAGAAACTATCTAGAATTGCTCCATTCATTTGCTGCAAAAATCACTGTTAATAAACAACATCAAGACACGTCTGGGTTTAATTTTACCTTTTCGTTACTAAAGTCTCTCTTTAATATTAATTCATATTTTTCTTTCTAATGTCATGCAGAACTGCTTTATTATTACGAATTTAATTGCAAGTGACAGAACATGACAGGAGAGAAATGTCAAGCTTTTACTTTCCTAGTTTGGAGGCAAGTTTTTTAGAACATGCACTTTTATCGCTGATTATGAAAAATGTTATGAATGTTATGCATAAAGTTTTTCTGGCATCACATCATCATCATCGTTCGTTTTGTTACTACTATGAAAACAGCCATGGCACTTATGATGATCACACACACGCTGGAAAATTCACGGTTATGAAATTGAATGCAAAATGCCATACAGGAAGAGACATTTTTACAAGTTCATTTATATTCTTCGGAAGAAACTGTTGCAATTTCCATTTAAGCATAAAAATTTTATACTCGCTTCCCTACTTGTATTCGGTTGAATGAAACTGAACACCCATTCTAACAAAAATGAACTGTCTTTTAAATTTTTACATAATATTACACTATTTATTACTATGAAGATGAGAGAATGAGTGGCTGGTGATAAAGGCGGAACTGAAGCTGGTGAAAATTATTCCTGCACGAATGTAGGTAGATTGTTTTAGATAAGCCTACACACTCCGTACTATATCATCATCACAGCAACAATCACAAACGCACACGCACACGCATGGAGAAAAAATAAAAACAAAAGAGTTCACTTCATTCATTGTCAGCGTTTTTTACGATCTATATAAAGAAACATGTTATGACTTATGACATGTGTGTGATGTTTTAATATGGAAAAAAGCTTTTCATCTCCCAGCATGTTTAACCGTGAACTGGAAATGTGTGAAATCTGAGATTATGATGGGCATGAAGCAGGTTGTGTTGTGATTTTGTGATATATGCAATAATACGCAATGCACCACCGTCGAGATTCTGTCTGAAGATGCGTTGCGCTTGCGCCAGCGCAGCGACAGAGGAAACGTTTCACAGTTACATATAACATAGTTACATTTCATTTTAGTTGTCATTCTTTTTAATTTCATACTGCACTAACGAACGGCACTATATATATTAGTATTATATCCTCAAAATGAATTAATTTTCTCTTCTGATGCAAGAAGAAGTCAAATTTTTTGAAACGAAATGAAATGCGCATTGTAAACGTAAATAACTGCAGGAATCTTCTACGTCGGGTTTGGCGTTTGATCCGGCAACCTAACAAATAAATAAAGTTAAATTCTCGCAATGCTTCTGATGCTGAGCAATGCGTACTGCATACTACAACACGAACCTACGTAATCATAATATTTTCCCCGTTTACTGTATTAATATTACTTATGCGTGAAACAACTTTTTAAATTCTAATTCTAGTTAATAACTATGATGAGATGCATCTGCCAACAAATGATTCATGTGACACACTTTATCATCGTTAAGTAGGTACTACTACATCGTTACTATACTACATCGTTGTAAATGCCTAGTTGGTGCGTAATGTTTTATCCATAAATTTAATTTAGGTATTCGATTCGTATCAAAATAGTATTTTTATACTGCATCAGAATATTGAAAAATAAAAGTGTTGGGAACTGAAAGTCATCTGCATAAAGCAAATTGCGGAGAAAAAGCGTAGATTTTTTTTGTCAATATTAATTATGTATCTGGTAAATAAAAATGCTGGTGGTAGTAGTGCACTTTTGATTAATGAAGTCTTGTGTTAAATGAGGGGAAGAAAAGAATTAAAGACATGCACATGCATATGGCATAAGAAATGCAGAATAATAATAATGATCAACTTCCTTCCACGATTGTTACACTTTATACATGATAAATTGATAAGTACAGTTCATCGTCTGCTACTGGAAATTTCCGTACGTAAGGTAATAAATCAATTCAATCAGCAGTAAATATAAATTCTTGTTTTAGTAGCATTTTATCGATAACTAAATACACGCTGCACACATAGGAAGAATACAACAGGCAATTGTTGAAAGAAATATTATGCCCTAGCTTGACCAGTAAGGCAAGGATGCGGATGTGTTGTTTGTTACTGTACTTGTTCACTGAAAGGATGAATGTGAGAAAATTGGAGTACTCAAATAATAGGTATTACGTACGAAATATTCAAGAAGCAGCCGGAGGGCTCACAGTGAATATTAAGTTTTGTTTTGTTTAAATCGTCTGTTCGAAATTAGTAGCTTAAAATGGCATACTTCCAAAAATAGGAACACACGGTCTTCGCTGCTGCGTTGGTAAAATTTTATGATTTATTCACAAAATTTGTTTTAACTTTGCTTCAACAGCTTACAAGAATCATTTTGATTTATTTTAAAAAGCTATCGCAAATAGCCCCAGAAAGAAATTTTATAATAGCCCATTTCATCTCATTCTTATTTTTTTCAAATGAGGCACCATGTTTAATCACAAAAATGATCAGCTTTCGGCATCAATGGCTAAAATTGGGAATTATTCCTGACGTGGAGAACAATAAAGATAAAAGGATGTTCTTGTGCAAAGAGACGCACATATGTTTGAGTGTGCGCTACAAGGCTATTTATTTTGATGTGGGTGGACACTTCTTTCTTGCCACTAACTTTAGCTTCCAACCCGATTCATAAACACTTTCAAGAAGGGTCTAGTTCAAAAGTTAATTCAATATTAAATGGAATACAAATATTAAAGGTCGAGGGTTTTGAAAATGGATTGCTACAAAGAAATGAAGGGGAAATCAGTACTTCTTTCATCTACTAATAAAATACAGAAGCATCTTTAATACCACGCTCGTTGTACTAATGGATCTGCTCAGGTACAAGAAATTAAGATAAACAATGCTACTACCCCATAAATGAATAAGAGTGAGCAGGAAAGGATCCATTGAGCATTTTCAGAAGTAGTTTTGTTGTAATAATATCACAAAGGAAAAAGTCTTATGTATAAAACTACAGCTGAAATGTACCTTAATGCCGCAATCAAACCGCTGCCTGGGTATATGTAGGTACATATATCACAAATTTATTTTTTCTGGAAAATAAAAATCATTTATTTATAATGATAAAGCCACGGAGTCATTACATATCTTAATGGGGTGATAAAGTAGTGGACCCAAATGCATAAATGGAATTTTAACAATGAAACGGCACTTCATTAAAAAATTTAATGTGAAAACTTAACCGCTCGCTCATACAAATATATTGCCATTAGGATTCCCTATTACCTTCCTGATTGTTATTTTATCTCTTTGGGGATGCCAATGAAATGATGAAAAACTCAGCGGGTGCTGCTCCTTCATTTCCTTCCCATTTCATCTAAAAACATCCCTTTTTATTCACCTTACTTAATATTTCCCCGGTTGAAAAGTCAAGGAATCTGCCGAATACGCATAAAGAAAACCCCTTGAGCTTTACTTCAATCTCATTCAGCAGCAGTTTTATAAATATTTACTTTAAACAATATTTAATGTATAAAAATTAACATGACATTCGTACAGAATAAATGTCAAAATATGGATGGTGATGACTGTGGTAAATTGGTTCAGTGTTGCGTATTTATTATCACTTCCATTATACAACTATACACAAGATCGTATCAAATTCCTTAAATCTCACCAGGTCAAACCTTTTCTCCTCGCTTATTAACATAATGTTGCTTTGATACTAAAATATATTCTGACAAGTACCTCATTTCAACTTATTCGGATGGCTTGACTGCAACTAAGAAATGGAAGAAGAAGGAAGGGACGGACCTGCGTGTGAACCGTTAAAATTGCCCACAATGACTTTTGTAGTGGTTATAATACAGAATGATTATTAAATGAATAGTAGAACCGCATTAGAAATTAAATATATATTTTGTAAACGGTGCATTTTAATGATTAAATGAGGTGTAAAATTTCCATAAATAGACATTGTAATGATCACAGTATTGTGTTTTTAAAACGTTTTGACATTATAAGGGACTTCAAAAATACTTTCGTTGAAGAACCCTGCATGAGGAAATCCACGAAAGATAGATTTTAACCTAAAATGAGACTTCCTTTTTAAGAACAGAATTCATAATACAATTCACAATACACAATGTTCACCATATAGGAATGCATTTATAATTTATCTGCTCGAGCCATTCATTTTCATTTTGGGTTTCATCATTGTCATTTTTAAGGTTGCATAATATTAATATTTTGCTATTTTCTGCACATGGGAATTCATTCATACATTACAAA
>JAHZNJ010002270.1:0-10501 GCA_027744475.1 Lepidocyrtus cf. sotoi NNG-2020
CTTTGAATTTCTTTAACCTTCAGAAGCAGATTCAGGTGTTTGATAATTTATTTTAAACCTACAACTTGACTTGAATGTAACGATTTGATTCTAAACTTCAAAAACGAACTTAATCATTAATTATATTATTTGCAGCTAGAAAATTAACTTGTTGTTTCTCCGCATGGACAGAGAATAGTTGTATGTAAAGGTTTTGGGATGGGAAGTGAGAAAGCATCACCATTATCGCTACGAAGAAGAAAACATAAACAAGGCAATTTTTCTTCGGTCAGACTTAATTAATATCACTTTCATTCTTGTCGTCCTATTTTGATAGTACGTAAACATAATTAATTACTTTCTGAGCTGAGCTACTGCGCAAAGAAATGTTTTTTCACAAGGATAAAAAGAGTGCAAAACTGCAATACTACCATTTAAAGCTTCCACCACGTAGACAATTTTGCCAGTATTTCTTTCGCAGCAGTAAAAAATAATTACAGGTATGATGCGATGCAAAACATATTTTTATTTAGTTTTTAAAAAAAAATTACTGGTTTCTAGTTTTATAGTTTAGGACAGAAGAGAACAACGGACAACGACGTCTTCTCTGTTTTTGTCACGAGGACGTGGGTGAAACTGAAGTTATTAACAAGCTCGTTACCATAAAGGAAAACTAAGAAGACGTGAGATGACAATGACGACAAGTAAGCAAACCTGTGTGAAACGAAACGAAAGTAAAAGCATAAATATGGAATAAAACTAACAAGATAATAAGTCTACTACAGTAATCTTTGTGTGTGCAATCTTTGTCATAAAGAAAGGAGAGGGGCCTACACTGCACTGCCTGGCTGTGGGATGGGGATGATGCGCTGCACAATGGATCATCTCATCGTCATCATCATCATAATAATGCAAAACATCACTAACAAGTCAGTGTCAACAACGCCCATAAATTTTAAACAAAGAAAAATTCCAGACAAGAACATTTTGCTTTGCTTTAGTTTCCTATTTCGTTGTTGCTGCGCTGGGGGGACAACAAACAGAAAATAGGAAGATATAAAACTTGTCGATGATTACTACTTTGCTTGCTTTTTATATGCAATTTCTTTCCACTATTTACAACTTAGCTAAACAACAATGCATTATTATTATTATCATTGGTATTGCATCATCATGAGCGGAAAATTATACGCTTGTATTTGTAAATACTGCAGCTATTTTCAGCTTTTTGTTGTAAAAATTCTAATATGTTAAGTCATGGTTGGGTGGTTATTATTATTAAAGAATTCATGAATATCATCATAAAAATAAAATCCTGTGTTGGCAAACCTCTGCTTTCGCATGTCGTCAAACCTTGAATTAGTTCTGGAATTACTTATGTGGACGAAAAGGAAGGAGAAGAAGAATAAGAAGATGAGTGATGTCACATAATGGAACCCAAAAATCATAAAAATGTCGTAAACTTATACTTACTATAATGTACTTTGCATTTTCAAATAATATGCTACAATAATAAAATCTGTTAAATTGTTAGCAAGCAGGTAGCAAAAGATGATTCAGTACAGTGCAATTACGTAACATCAATCGACAAAGACAAGACAAGGGACATCCCCGCTGTTGTTGTTGTTAGATTTCTCTGTTAGAAGAACAAGCAAGCAGAGGAGAGAGAGGGATGAGCCCACAAAAGCATCTTCCTATGTAATTTTCATTTTTCAAAGAGCTCCAGTTATTTGATGTTAAGCTCCTTTAATGCGTTTTCACACAAAGAAAATTTTGATGCAATTCAAACGAGAGAATAATTGCAAGAATTTGTTTTATAATTTGCCGTAAAAATCAAAACAAATGAAGAGTTGAGTTGATGGATACAATAGTTTACTTTCGGTTAGTATAAATGTTTATCGTGATTTGAAAAAATCGAAGCCAATCTCAAGAAAATCTGCATAATACTTTCTAGAATGTTATGATTTGTATTGTAACATGTAATTAGAAAGCAATAAATGATTTTGCAAAACATTTACCTTTAAGTTTGTGGGAGGTTTCATAATCCCCTTCTTGAGATGATGACAAGCGCTTTTCACTACCTGAAATCAACAAAGAGAAATGAATTAATGTAGAATTTTTACGAATAAATCTTCATTGCACTCTCAAAATTCATTTTAAAAAGCGTGATTTTCTTAAGTCAAGTTAAAAGTGACCTTGAACCAACACAAGCTTAAAATCTGTCTGGAGTCATTATAATTTTAAAATGTTTATAGACTATCATTCAAAAATACTACACTCATGCAATCTAGACCACCCTCTTGTTATGTGGCAATTTGTAGCAGAGAAGTAGGCGTGTTCGTATTTGTTTTAAATCATTCTTATTAAGAAAGAATTGTTGAATTTTAAAAGTTGTTGCGATGCGATGCAATGCAATACACAAGTGCGGAGAAGAGTAACAAAAAATAAGCAAATCCAGTTCTCAACAAAGTGGTTTTTATGGCGTTATAAGTACAAAGCTCTGAGCAAACTTCTTAAAAGAATCGTTCAAAGAGTGAGAAACAAACAATAAAAATAATAACAAAGACAACTTTAGAATTTTTTGTTTTTTTTAGTATAATTCATGCACAACTCAACTTCGTACTTGAGATTAGTATAGGTATGAATCTTATACCTTCCCTGTCATAAATTTTTACAAATTTTGTAATACTTTTCCTAAGCTCGTAACATAAGTGGAGAATAACTAAGCGTTTTGGACCATGTTTATTTCAGATCGACTAATTAAACACTGACTAATGCGCAATATATTTAGTAAAAAAAGGGTTTTCAAGATGAATTATTTATGTTTTTCTAATTCTTGGAATTAATACAAAAAGTTTAAAATTTGACATGAGTCAAAGCTAAGGAATTGTGTCAACTTTAAGTGATTGAACTTAAAAACCAATCAAGGATTTCATATTTACTACAGTAGTTGATAGGGACGGAAACAATCACCTATACTTTTTTTCAGTGGATCAATTTCTTTCATGCAGAGGTCAGTTTTGGATTACACGTTGAAAGTAAAAGGAAATTTAATGTTTACACCCATTCCAATTCAAAGAAAGAAGTAATATAAATACTTTGGTGGGTAAGTTATTGCCTGAATTCAGTGAGCACAGTATGACGTGCTACACACAGCCCAATAAAATCGTTCAAATTTAGTTACGTCATTGTTATCGCTCTGTTTTAATCCATAAAAAAATTACACTTTTGTACTTGATCATTCAACTCCTCCAGTGATACTTAATTTAGTACGACAATGAATTAGATAATCTACTTTTCAACACTTTTTCTTTCCCTTTCTATATTTTGCTAATCTAACACATTCGATTTTACAGGAATTTACAAATGTGGTCATTCAAAAACATTCAAGCAGTTTCGTTTATCTGAAATCAAATCCATTTTAGCTTCTCTTCGCAACTCAACATCACCTTTTTAGACAAGACCTGCAGCTGTGAAATTCTTGAACCTAGCATTGATTTGGCGTTCCAGAAATCAAGTGCTCGCTTGCAGGGGATTTTTGTTAAAGTACCTTCCAAACCAATCTTGAAAGTTGAATGAAATGAAATGCATACCTTATAAGAAGAAATATCCAACAATCTCTCTAGTAATATTTTATTGAGTTTATGACCACTGACAGTAGTCCCCTCTGGGTTTTTATGCATTCAATATTGCATTACATTCATGGAAAAGGTTAAGCGTGCAAGCGACTGCTAATATTTCAAAGGTATTTTAAGTGTTAATCGAGCTTTCATTCTTTTATTTAAAAAAAGGAGTGGGTGTCAATCCACAAAGCCTTTCTATAATTTTTTGAAGGGCATATTATTGTATTGTAGATTTGTTCGTTTTTTTACCAATTTAGTTGAAATTTTCTAAAAGAATCTAGATTTATAGTCGAGGAAAACAAAAACGTATTTTTAAAGAATGAAAGCTACTTTGAGATTTGACGCAATCTCTCCTCTCTCTAACCATAAATCCTACTACTGCATTGACCTAAATGACATGACAATTCATGTAAACTAGGTAAATACTTATTCGCAGCTGCACAAATCATCGTCTTTCTTACAACAGATCCGACAGTTTGCATGATACGGTCCCATATTGTCATACTTACTTTGCTTTAAACACATTATAAAAGTGGTATCAACAACAGGAAATGAAAATTAATCATGTGTAATTTGATTATTTTATATGAACCGAGCATAATAAATAAGTAATCCCTAAAAATACAAAAATGGGGGCTTTTTGCGTGCGATCAGAATGTGGGAAAAGTCTTATTAGTTCAGCTCAGCTCAGCTTTGTTCTTTGTTTGTTACCAAATATAATGATAAATTGGAAAGTTTGTGAGAATTGAGGGAAAATGAGGTTTTTTACAGTCGAAAGTAATACAAAGTGATATTAAAGTGATATCTTTTTAAAGAATCCTAATCCAATTTTCCCTTTTTTAACCCTAAAAGGCTCAATATGGCAGCAATTTTGGTGCAAAGTTAGATCACGTTTCAACAATAAATCCTCCTTGTTCCTTAATGTTTCTTCGATGATAATAAATACTGATAAAGTAATGACCTGCTTGCTTGCTATATGTGCATGTTCTTTTTATTTATTGTAGATGGTGTAAAGATTATTACTTCAGCCTATAAAAAGGAGGAAACAATAGGCATGAGACTCTAAGAAATAAAGAGATTAAACTTACTTTGCCTTCACGATTTCCTTTATCAGAAATGAATCACGAAAAAAGGGATATGGGATATTATATTTTTTCTAGATGATGACGATGACAAGTGGTGGTGATCTTTCAATTTGATAATAGCTAGAGCATGATGAATTTAAGAATTAAGAATATCCCTTAACAAATAAGAGTAAGTGTACCAGGTCAATTTTTATGGCTAGCCGGAACCCAAGCAGTAAAATAAAATGGAATATTATATTTATTAAAGTGAGCAAAACAAGCATTAGCATCCTATTAGAAAAAAGAAAAACTTGCTTTCCTACAGTTTGCTTCAATTTTGGGTGAATTATGACATGATTTAAGAAAAAATAAAAACAATAGAATGGTTTTTATTGTCATTTGATGCGCGTAAGTATGCAATAATGAAGAAATATATTCTAGGATGGAAACATAAAAATATATATTTCGAATTCGATAATGCTTCATAAAATTCTAAATTAAATTACTGCAATTATTAGTACATTATGTGATGCAATGAAGTAATATTTATTCATTTCGTCAAATATTTATCGCCAGACCTTGCTATTTGCTGTTAATTAAACTCGTTAGAATAGTTTCACCAAAACCAAAATATGAAAAACGTACGTTATAAACTTTTAGACTTAATTACGAATTAGTTATGAAAACCATTCTGAACTCTGAAGACAATTTCATATACATATTTGTATCACACGAAACAATACAAATCAATGTTCATATACCGTACTGGAGAATGTCATGTTCATGTAAGTTGTACGATGAGCCAATATAAATGTAAAGTGAAAGCTTAGTTTAACTTTTAGTTCCTAAGTATAATTTCTACTTTCATACAAATTGGCAATAAGATTCAGTATATTTGGCGCTGCACTGTGGAAATAATTGAATATGCAATCAAAGTAAAATTTGCCAGGGAAGATTATCTAGTAATCAAAANCTAAGTATAATTTCTACTTTCATACAAATTGGCAATAAGATTCAGTATATTTGGTGCTGCACTGTGGAAATAATTGAATATGCAATCAAAGTAAAATTTGCCAGGGAAGATTATCTAGTAATCAAAAAGACGAATAGAATTTTAAATTATTGTTTTTATTTAGTCACAGCAAATCAAAGTTTCTTACCTCATCCAAAATTTTTAATTTTATTTTTTCATTTTTCGCCAACTTGATATGGCAAAATCCTTTAAATTAACAGTAATAGGTTTATAAAATATTTATATAAGCGCAACAAAATATTCTATGTGACAGGAAACGATGCTTTCAAAACTCCAAATTATCGTTTAAAGTTTTGCTTAAACCCTTTAAAAGACTTTTCTTACACGACACGTTACGTTACGACACTCACCATCACACAGCAACACAAGTTGTGCGTGGGCCAGACAGCAATTCTCCCAAAGTACCGTTTATTTTCGCTACCCCGCCTCACTACACAATTTTTAAAGACATTCTCATGAATATGCAAACAAGGTGGATTATTACACGCTCTATGTTTTAGCGAGCAGCATCAAAAGTTTTAAAAACAATTATGGAGAAAGAGCAAGTTTTGAAGCATGCAATATTATTAATATTATACTATGATGCTTTTAATTCAAGTTCAAAAATATGTTTTCCTAAATTTGCAGACACTTTTCAGACATTTATGGAAAGAGAGCCAAAGGGAAGAACAATATGATGTGCGATCGCGATGCATGAAACACTTTTATTAACCCTTCTTCTCTTGCACACACTTAACAATCATTTTCATCCACGCAAAAAATCATCCACCAACCACCACAACAGCAAACTTTAGTAGGACAGTTCTGATCTCATACTAAAATTTCAAACGTTTGATTTTGATTGTGATGTGATTGAACGCAAATTACTACTTTGGATTATTCATATCGTAAAAACAACACTTTCTTCAGAAACCCAGTGGGAATCATTTATATGTATGCGTCGTCATAATAATAATAAAGCTGGCACTTTGCAACTTACAAAAGTTTCTCCTGTTTCATTTCCTTTCTTTCACTACTAAATCTACCGAAAAATTTGCTTAGCTGACAAGATAATGGTTTGGGGTCAAGCATACCTACGTACGTACTTAAGCTTACAAAAACTACTACACAGTCACATGTCAAGAATTTATTTTATAGTAGAAAAAAGGATTAAGGATTATTATTATTTCGCGGAAATAAACCGCAATAGAATGAGGAAAACTCTCTCAAAAGTACAGTAATCTTTTTGAGTATGTTATGCTGATTTAATAAAATGAAAAACAAAAATTGCACTTCTTGTAGAAGTAAGTGAGTAAAAAGAGTTGGATGCGCAACAAGGAATGAATGAACTATACCACATTTATATTTCTTGGGATAAGAAATTATCAAATCGTTGTTATATGCAAATCTAAAAGATTGAATTACCTTTTCTGCATCATTTAGCTGTTTACTATGACTTCCTGAGGCAAATATGATAATATTAATCATGTACATGAGGTTTTGCTGCAAGATGGGCGTAACTTTTAAAACGATCATGTGAAAGAAGAAGTGCAACAGATTCAGCAACAGGTGAAAGATTATTATTATGACGTGGCGTAAAATGGTTGAAAATCAATCCTTCCATTTTTTAAAAAGTTTATCTTGGAAAATAACTGGACTCACCGTCTTTACTTACATAGATAGATGGATGAATGAACAATGCTTGTCGGATGTTTAGCTATAGAATGTAATAATGCTAAATAGGGTTTACAGAACTTGCAAACTTTTATCCCAGTTCAATCAGACAACTTTGCCAAATAACAAAAATTAAAATGAAAAAGATTTTGTAATGTTTGCTGTTTGTTGTATTTTAATTTTTAGTTTTCTTGTTTGATGGGCTTTTGAGCTTTAAATGTTATTACGTAATCGTCAAACAACGGAAAATCACACTTGAGGCCAATCGTTATCGCAGTCGTAATCGCACAAGTGCAGCAACAGGTGTCAACTGTACCTTAATTCTTAATTCAACAATCGGAAATTATTGTAGCTGGTATATGCTACAATTAAGTGCGACGACTCATATTACAAAATTATTAACAATTCACCTGAATCACAACAAGCAAATCATAGCTAATAACAATTTTTTGAAATATATTTAATTACACTGTAGCTAGTAGCTCTTAAAGCCGGTTATTACTACATTGCATCCGCGAAATAATAAATGTAAGTAGCAAATTTATTGTTTAAATTGAACTGAACACTGAATTTAATTAATTTTTTTATGATTTTCATGAATTGGACAAAATATAACTATGTAGAAAGATCTTATAGCTACGTTTCATCTATCTCTGCAGACCTCTCTCATTGATTGATCCAGAAAGAAGGATGTAAAAAATAATTTATAATCATGAGAATTAAGAAGAAAGCTTTACATTCATCATTCTTTGCTACCAAACACCCTGACCGACAATGAATTTTATTGCGTCTTTCGTGCTACATACTTAAGAAGCAAACCAGCAAATTTTTGCCTTTACAAAAATTTTTGATTGTGATTGATATATGACAACAAATGGAGATTTATCATGCGATACTCAAGAAATGAGAAGCCTCTTTCCGGAGGGACTTTTCTTACTTGACTACCAACAACCACCTTCCCCTTCTGGCTACAAGCTCATTTGAACGACAGTCTTCTTCGGGATTAAGTAGCCAGCTAGCTAAGCAGCTAATTGTTGAGAATCCGCCTTGTGGCATACGAAGCGGGACCATTCTTTCCTCCTCGACAAGCTTCGAAACAGTTAAATTCTATTTAATCTTTGCTGGAAGCTGCCAAACAATTAATGATTTTGAACTTCCACTACTACATATTATCTTTTACAAAAAACTTAGTCTTCCTCTATCAGAAAATGAACATCTTAACGATCTCTTAACTCGAGGCCAACACTCATTTAATTTTTTTCTTTGGAAAAAGGATTAGTATTAATCGAAGAATATAAGAAATGAATTAAAGGTCAGTTTCATTAGAGAGACAAGAGAAATTAGATGAGAGATAAAAATCTGATCAAGTTTCAATTGCTGCACTGTGCACTGCACTGCAATATCTCTGGCGGAACCTTGTATCATATTTTCCAATGTACATAATACACTATTTAAACTAGACTTTTTTTATTTACTGTGGTGGGATGAATAATTAATAAAAAACTAAACTTTTCTTTCTTCCCTAAAGAAAATGGGCCACCCATGCAGTTACACTATATATGCAGTTGTTTTATGGCAAGGCAGGGCACTCTATAGGCAAGACAAGGCAGCGATGGCAATTTTAACAAAGCTCTGCTGCTTTGAAGTAATGAAATGGTTAAATCTCTTTAGAAGGAAAGTACAAGGATTTGCTGTTTCTTGAAGATTCTTATCAGAATTATATTGTTTGATGCTGAATGAACGGAATGAAATAAAATAAAAATAAAATAAATAGTTTCAATAGAAAGTCTTTTAGTCGTTTAAGCGTTTAAATTTTACCTTGAGACTAAATAGGAACTGCCATCATTTAAGCCATTTATTTGGTTTATATTTAGTTTAGTATGGTTTCATTCAAATGAATATAATTCAGAGGACGAACCAACAAACAGCATGCGATTTCAATTACAGAGAACGGTTATAATATTCCTCGTTTTCAATGGTCAAGGTGGAAAAAGATCATTATTCTTGAGAAGAAAGAATTTGGTTGTGGAGGTCTGAATCTATCCATGAGTTTTGTTTGAAAATGGATAATACAAATAAAATCGAAAAAAAATTATTTGACAGTAGCAAGTACATTTCTATGTAAGTCAGTTAATTGCCAATTCACGAAGTAGACCAACTACTGTTTAGAAACTACTGTGTGTGTACGGTAGTAACAACGCATAGCATCATAAAAACCTGTCAATAGTGGCCATAAATAGATTAAATAAAAAATACAAATACATTTTTTACGTTTATTGTCACGTTGTTGAATTTTCTAGATAACGTTGGTTGATCTGATTGTAAGGAAGGAGAGTCAGAGAAGCAATGAAGATTTAAATAAAAGAATATGAATTAAATAAAATCTTACGTCAAATTTAATGCGCTGCCCTCTTATTCAAACATGTAACGTAAATTGCTTTACAATTTGTTGTAAAGAAGTTATATGAAATGTATATATAACCTGTATCTTTCAACCAGAGTGTTTTTCTTAAATCTTTACTTGTAAACTCGTTTATGCTTAATTAAAAATGAATATGTAAACTGTAAAGCTCAGATTATGCTACAATATTGTATTAGCCTGTTTTAATTTTTCATTCTATTGTCCAGATTTACATCATCATAAAAAACTTTTGATATTGTTATAACTGTCAATACTGACGAGTAATCTTTGGCGTATCATCTTTATTAATCCAACGATTGTTCTCAAAACATGAGCAATGCAACTTGGAACGGGATAATTTAAAGACAATAATTAGATCTTTACAAAACGCGTCAATTATAATTCGCTTGTGATCAGAGCAATAAGGAATATTATGTACACTCTTAAATGTCTGGAAAATACACACCTTAATTGCAGCAGTAGGAAAACAATATTTTATTCATACCCAAGTACAAAGAAAAATGGTTCGTTGCAGTACAATATGCCCCTTAATTCAAGCTTTGTCTTTGAGCTAGCTTTGTTTCTCATTTCTTTTTATGAAATCTCAGATTTTATCAGTCGAAGCAGGCTTCTGCTAGTCATGAGTTCTATATGAGGTACAAAACACGTTCAATGATAATGATAAAAGAAAGTTAAGAGGAGGAAGAAACATTTTATAATATAAAACCTTTTCAATTCAATGCTCACT
>JAHZNJ010002271.1:0-13731 GCA_027744475.1 Lepidocyrtus cf. sotoi NNG-2020
TACATATAAAATTATTGATAGATAATAAAATAAATTGAATAATTAACGAAACAATTTTGCTTTTGGTGGAGGTTAATTTGTCCAATTTCGTATCTCTTCTTCTTCTTACCTTTTTACATTTGTAGCAAACGTAGTAAGCATATCTGTCCATTGCAAAACCGGAAGGATCTTGGAAGTATCTTCCCCCGGGAGAAACGATTCCTTCTGCTGTATTCAGTCCTTCGTATTCCAGCCTCATTAACGCCTTCCGCTTTACATCGTCGAAGAGCTCGCGGATGGGATTTAGAAGGTTGTCTAGTAAAGAGTGAGCGATTTCCACCTAAAATATTTTTTAACCATAAGCAAAAAAATACCTCATCAATACTGAATGTTTTTTACAATCGTTTCTACAAACTACAAAATGACAAAATTTATTCGAGGATACGCTCACAGGCAGTTTTTGAATATTCCTGTAAAAAAAGCGCGTGCATTTAGATTAAGATAACATAAAAGAAATAATTTAATTTAAAAAAAATATATACTAAAGTTAATTACTATTTTACCTGACATTCCGCTTCCCCACAAACATTTCCCAAGGCCAATGGTCCACTATTCCCCACCTTACTACAGAACCTGCATCTTCCCACCGTCGTCACATTTGAAAGTGGCTCGGAAGACATTGTCGTTTTTGGAATCCCATTTCTAAACTCTACTAAAGCTTTCAATGTGGAGGAATCGGCGAGTGCCATAAGCCAAAATAGTTTTATACGTCCACAACCCTCATGCAAATCCACGCGGACTGACTCCTCCTCCTCTTTACAGACGTTGCGAACATGTTGCCATTTCTTCCTTGGGAGGTGGAGCACCCTATCGCATTCCGTGCAGAGATCGCCACAGTCATGGCATTGGATAACGGCGAGGGTCTCACCATCATCGTGATTTATGCATTTCGCCTGGAAGAAATTGAAAAATTTTATTAATATTTTTTTTTACAATTATGTAAGTTCATATTTAAAATTAAAATGAATGAGACTCGTCTTTGCTTACCCTTCCACTACTTCCGTTCTGGAATACTGGTGAAGACAAAAGCTTGGAGTGCTCCGGATGGAGGACGCAGAGCGCAGCCAAGGCTAACCAAAACTGGGGAGAATTAAGGCACTCGGTAGAATTCCGATCACTTGGATCAATTCTCGTAAGGTAAAGGACTGAGTCAGCTATGGCCCCTTTTGATACCTTCGCCCACTCCAAGGAAAACGTGTCTTCACACATATCCTTAATTAATTTAACTACCGCATTCGCCAACTGTATTTCCCCCTCCCCACGGAGGAACCAATAGTGCGATGGCAGCTCATCTGAAGCGAACATGTCCCCGATGTTGATATTCCTCGCAAACCGATTCCCATCCTGAGAGCTCCTCACCTTCACCTGCAAAGACTTCACTATGCAGCCCAAAAACATGTCTAGAATCTTCAAATTCGATGAAGCCGTCGGTGAATGGTTCTGGTGGCAAACTATCTTTGCAAAATCTCCCGGAAGAATCTCCGGTAGGATCTTCCTAACAACGGAAGTCACCTGCCGCTGAATCCTCGGAGTTCCAGCGTGAAACAGCTGCATCAGATCTTGTATAAGATTACTCTGCTGGGAGAGATAAGATCTTCCCAATTTATGGTCCGCTAAGGCCAGAACTAAAGTCAACATTTCGAAACAATAACGATCCGCAATCTTCGCCGTTTTCTCTCCTGTCGAGATCATCCTTATATTGACGTTGGAGGCTTCCAGTAAAATTGAACCGGAAATGTGGTGATCAAACTCCTCCTTAATTTTCACAGCTTCCCTATGAATCGCCGAGACAATGTGCGAGCAAACTTGCTTCTGCAGATGGGTTAACTTATTCCGGCTGAAGAGAATACCCACCACGTGCTCCTGCAAGTCATTTCCCTCCGCATCTCCCATATCTCCCCTCTTCACTCCATACAGGAACTTCCCGAATACTTCCGAAGAGAGTAAACGAAATATCCGTAAAGTCTCATTCTCACATTTCCTCTGCGCCACCATCGCCCCATTATTCCAAGAGCTCTTCTCAATTATTATAGAAGGATCCTGTTGATCATCGGAATCGCTGGGGATACCCAGAACCTTCATCTGCCTCACCCTCAAGGTATTATCTGGACCTTTAAGCTCAACTTTAACTACCTTGATATGCTCAGAATCCACCGGAAACCAGATCCAGCCGAAGTGCCTTGAATCTATCTCAATTTGTCCGATCTTGTTGTACTCATCCGGGTGAGTTCCGACCTTGACGGAAATTGAAGACACTTTATACTGAGAGTCCCTACCATTGTCAACGTAAACCGCTACAACTTTTATTGCAAAGTCGTTGAGGGAGCCTAAGCTAATGCTTTTGGTTCGATTCCTGTCTTCATCCCCCGATTCCCAGAATGTTTCCGTAGACTCATCCGTTAAACTTGCGGAGAGCGCCGCTCTGGAGGAAACTTTCACTTCAACGGCGTGCGAGAAATCAGCTAGACAGCAGGTGGTTCCGAAATCCGTCTGAATTTCTAAGCTCTCCGGTGGAAATATGTTACTGGACTTGGATCTCTCATTCTCTCCATCGAATTGAGACATGATCTGAGACAAATTCCGGAAAATCTTGCTTTTATGTAAGAAACGGTGATCTTTCCTAGTGAAGTAAACTCCCCAGCATTTCACCGCCATTTCCAACAAAGACGAGCCAATCGGTAACACCGGCATTATGTCAGCGATGGTTTGGAGGAGGGCGTAAAATGATTCCGAGAGGAATGGAAATACTGTCGCAGGGGACTCATTTAGAGGATGAGCTCTCATTTGCCACCATCCATCATCCAAACTCACCTTCCCCGAGAAATAATCATCTTCATCCTTAAACTCCAAAGAGGAAGCATACCACCAAAGTAAATCATGGAGGGCTGTGGGATGACTCACGCTTCTCATCAGCCAAGCCAAAATCTTCATCCCGTAAGAGCGGCAGGTCACTCTACGAATGGCTTGGAAAAGAAATAATCTTAAATTCTCGAGATCGTGTCGTTCCGTAACGAAGGACAGGACGGAGCCACAAACCTTTTCAATGGCTTCCTCAATCCCTGTCCCTTCTTCGTGCACCGCATCAACAATTTTCTGGAGGACGGGGGAAGGGTGATGGAGTAAAGTGAAGCCACCTAAACCTTCCTCTATCCCCAGAATTTGGTCTCCGTTACTGGTTTTTCTCCTCCGGATGTATCCTCCTCCTCCTCCCTCCCAAGGCTGGGGGTGGTGGTGGTCTTCGAATGCTGTGGACATTGTGGAGGCGGACCTCCTCTCTTTAGTAAGCTTCCCTTCTGTCCTCCTCAAACGGATGTTGTTTTCACTAAGCTTATTTACTTCCGGGAAGAGAATATCTTCATCGTTTAGAACTTGGCTTTCAGTGACTCCTAAGGCGGTTAGGCAGCTGAAGGAGAGCTTCGCTGGAACCATTCCACCTGCTGATCCACCTGAGCCGGATTGACTACTTCCTGTCCCACCACCACCGCCTCCACCGCAAATTATCTGCGATAAATGACTTTCCGGTAGAGTATTAATCATTTGGAGGAGGAAGAGAGCGTTGGTCAGCATAACAGAATAAGGATGTCCGTCGTCATTCTGGAAAGATAAACATTTCTGGAGACCGGAAGAGGACTCCAAGGCCACCGGGCAGAATGGAGGGGGACGCTTATTACTCACTGCTGAGCTCTGATGTTGATGCTGTTGTTGTTGTTGCTGCAGTTGCTGCTGCTTTTTAATTTTTAGTTGTCTCTCCGAACAATTTTCGCAGAGGGAAGAGAGCCCGAAATGCGCCTTCCTTGACTTCCCCTTACAAGAGAATCTGACATGGCAGATTTCACATTGGTTCGTTTCGTCCAAGAACTCCAACTGCTCATCTTGTTCTAGGAGGAAGCTCCTCCCCATTGTGTGTAAATGTTTTGGCTGCTCCCTCCGAAACTTCCTCTGTTCTGCTGCTGTTGAGGATTGTGAGCTTCCTCCACCAACTCCTCCTCCTACACCTCCACTCCCACCTCCTCCACCCGAAATACTCTGACTTTTTCCGTAACGTCTCACATCCCTCCGTAACTTCACCGCACTTTTAAACTCCAAAGCAGAAACGGTTGCACTCATCATCAGCCCCGCTTCCTCAGCATTTAAACTGTCAACGCAGCTCCGCTTCACGTAAGCCCAGATTTTCTCGAGGATGGTCACTGCGGGGGGAATATCTGGCTCGGAGGAGAAGGAGGAAAGACCTTCTCCTGCTCCTCCACCTCCTCCATCTATTTTTTTCTTGCTAGGAGTGGATAAAACCGCTTCGTTTTCATTAACTAAGCGAGCTGATGTGTCCCCATTCCCAGTAATTGTGGAGGGATCTCCTCCATTCCGAAGAAGCTTCACTTCCTCATCAGATTTTAAGCCCGCGAGGGGCTCCAGCCTCAAATCAGGATTCCCTTTTAAATACCAAGCTGCGGATGTTACTTCAACGGAATGCCGTTGGTGCTGTTGTTTAGATTTTGCAGGGGAGTCTGATTTCTTCCGCATGACAACCTTCTCAGTATTTTCCACTTGACGAACACCGCCATTATTTTCCACTGGCTTCTTTGTCTCTTTCTGGGATATCGTCGTTTCCGTAGAAAGGCTTGGGAGGAACTCATCTCCATCTGTCGTTGATGCTGAAAATGCTATTGTGGAAGAATTTTCTTCTCCCGGTGCTGTCGCCGTTGGAGGAGCTTCCTTATTTAAAGAGGACTGTTTGTTGTTATGGAAACGGAGGTAGGAAGCGCAAGCCATCGCATCATGAATTATACCCGCGTGCCAGAGAACCGCACCGAAAACCGCTCTCATGCTCTGAGCTTGACCTGGTCCAATAGCTTCTTTCGCGGAAGCCTCCAATTTTATATTCAAATCTTCAAAGCTTTGAGGGGACTTTGCTCTGTTATCCTTCTCTCTAGTGGAGCCAGATCTCGTCCTTGAAGGACCTCCTTTCCTCTTTCTTTCACTCTTCGGGGAGGATTTTGTCATGGAGGTGGATAAATTCGTTGAGTACGGAGCAGTTGTAGTGAACTGTTGGGGGAGTGGCAAGGTCCAGCTCGTGGTTCCTATATTAAATTGAACAGAAGTGGGGATGGCATTTGCTACTGAAGCAGCCGTAGCAGTAGCATCAGCAGGATTTGCTTCCGGTGATGTCTGCGTCGCTGAAGAAACGGTTGTTGGAGCGGATTTTGCCCTCTCATTCCCACTTATGGCGTTTATCCTCTCTTTCACCAAGGATTTGGATACTTCCACCACAGAGCTGGCTTGTTTCAGATGAGGAATTGAAGAAGCAGAGGGGAGAGATGGCCTACTCTCCGCTCCCATCTGTAACCACTTCTGGAGAGCTCCGAATGTTGAAGAGGAGCGTGACCTTGGGGACTTTGGAGGCTGTTCTGCTTCAATGCTATCCTCTTTCTTTGCATCTGCGATAGTCTTCGAACAAGGGAGGGAACGATGCATCGGGGCGTTATTGATGAGCTTCATTGCTTCAGCTTCTTCGGAGGAGTCTTCCGATTTCCGGACTGGTGTGGAGGCAACGGAGGAGTATATCTGATCATTTCTAATCTTCGTGGTTAAAGTTGCGTCTAGAACCGCTGGTAATAGCGGCTGCTCTAACGGATGTGGTGGTGGTAAGGATGGCATTCCCATTGGCATCGGTGGAAGTTGAGGAGGTTGCGGCTGCTGCTGTTGTTGTTGCTTCTTCGCTGAAGAAATCACGGAAGGCTCGGAGATCGGGAAAGAGTCTGCATTACCCAAAAAAGCTGCTGGTGGGGATAAATTATGGAAAATATTTTGGGGGATGTGGGAAGCCACAGAGAAATCGAAGCCTTGCTTCATCTTTGTACCATCTACAAAAGAAAATTCAATTTTACATTCAATAAGAATTGCACTATAACTTGCAAAACGTTTTAATCGTTTTGGTAATTTCGTTTACCAATTCTCCTGAGATAAGTTATTTCCCCGGTCCCCACAGCCAGTGACCACGCCTCTCCATCAGAAGTGAAGCAAAACTTTCTCTGACTAGAAGGATCCAGCTTAACCCAAAGGCCCTCGTTATTGTAACACTGCGAAGATAAAATCAATGTCATCATTTCATTAAATACTAAATAAATAAACTAAACCTTTTAGTATTACTATTAATATAAATAAAACTAGTTAATATTTTTCAACTGTACCTCATCAACCGCGTAGAACTTCGAGCCCATGACTAGAATCCCCACAGGGGGCGATCTGAGACATGGCCTTGTCCGGATGTTATGCCCAGAAACCCCGCATTTCACAACTTGATACTGACCAGGACTTCCGTTCAGCCTTAATAGCTTAGAACTGTTTAAACAACAACAACAAAACAAAAATAGAAAACAATTATTAAATAAATTAAACCAAAAGTAGCTCAACTTTACTTTAAATTTTTAAAAAATATTAATTGCTTTTACTACAAATTGCTTTCCTATAAAAATAATAACTCAGATTTCATACATAAGAAATGAAAACCCATTTTTTTACACATTTATGATCGTCACCTTTAAATTTGAATTGGGAGATGGAAAAGTTAATAATAATCATCATCACATCACGACGGCAATTACAATAAACGCCAGCAGCTCTCTTTTACTCATCATCATCATCATCATCATAGCTAGAGCAATCAGCAAATAAATTATGTTTTTTTTTTCATAAAAAGTAGTTCAAATAGTCTTGTAAAATAAAACTGAGTGAGTCTGTTGTTGCTCTCTTTGTCAATTGAATTCGAAATAATAAATGCGCATACTTAATTTTTTAAACCTAGTTTCGTTTCATCATCGTCTACTACTTACTAACCATGTATTTATTTATCTTTATTGAGTTCAAAACTTCATTCATTTAATAAAACCCAATTCATCATCATCACGTAATAATAATAAAAGAGGCCCTTCGTCTGATTTCTTTAAAAATTACTGTTGTAAACCGTATCCTGTTGCGCAAGTCCTTGAAGATCTTCTTGAAGAAGATAGCAGTATGCAGTAGCAGTGTAGTTTGTAACAAAATTCTGATGATGATGACGATCCCGTTTCTCTATCATTTTCAAATATATTTCAATTTCATGTTTGTGACGTTGACGTTGTGTTGTTGTTGTTGTGTATAGTTGATAAAATAAATTCATGCTCGCTCGATTCTTTTTGTAAATAAATGACCGATCGATGATGATACGAAGAACGATACGATACAATGAAATGAATGAAATAAGAAATACTATGATATATTTATTTATATCGTATCATCATCATCATCATCATAATCATAATCATAAACACTATTGCTAACTATCTTCAGATGATGATGACGATCATCTAAATACCCGACGACAAAGAACAAAAATATACAAACTGCAGCAACAGAACAGAAACGAGAAATATATATATTTTATAAAGAAAAAATAATACAAGTTTTGCATCTCATCGTATACATCGTAAAAACATTTTTTTTTATTAAAAAAACTGAAATAAAAGCAACTTTGTAGTTTGCAGGGCAGCCGAGCTTTGCCTTTGCCACTTCTACAACTTCTACAGCTACAAAATTACTATACTCAATACAATCCTTTTTCTGACTGAAAGTTATTGTGTCACTTCTTTCTCTCGGCGGCATCACGGCGCGGCGGATGCCTACTACTAAATACCTGCCTGGCAATTGGCAAAAATCAGTGGCGCTCTGCTCTGCTCTGGCGTTTATTCGTCATTTAATAATAACAACAATTCGTTTCTTCTTTCAATTCGTATTCTCACAGAGTTGCAAGCAATATAAATATAACGGGTTACTTTAACATTGGCCTAGATAAAAGTTAGAAGAAAAGATCTTCTGAGATTTTCTTTGATTGAAGATTATTAAACAATGAACAAACCATATAACGCCAGCCAAACCAATGTTATTACGCTGCTGCTGTTCTGATGTTGTTGACTTTGACTTTTTGCTCTAATACCTCACATTTTTAAAAAGGTGGAGAAAAAAACCGGTAGTTCATTTACTTTTTTTAAAGGATTCAATCATCAGAGTAAATAGGTAAAGTAAGTATAATAATCAGTCTATCAGTCTTTTATTTAACAATTCACGACACAAGGTCATATTTAAAGTTATTTTTTTCTATCTATTGGAAATTTTCATAAGGAAACCTTAAAAAATCATGAGTACAAATACAACAAATAGAATAATGAAACAAAAGCATTAATAACAACAACCCTTTGCCTGTTTTTATCATCTCATCAGAGAATCAGTCCCATAATCAAAGTAATGATGGTGATATTTTTATAAACTTGTTGTAAAAGTATTCTTATATGTTGAAGAAGAAGGTGACTGGTTTCTTTTTATTTATTTTTCTTGCTTTCTTCTATCTTTAGTTAAAGAGTCTAACATTTATTTATCGCGGATAATAATAAAGATAGAAATAAAAGATTTGACTTTGCTTTAGATTGATTCTCACCTTAGTGAAACGTGCACTGAAAAAAGAGGGACATACTTTATTTCTAATGAAGAAGACGAATAAACGAAAAAGAAAAAGTATAATACTCATAACTGAAGTTAAACTGATTTTTGTTGGCTGAGAGAAAATGAAGTCATTTACTATTATTAGCCGAAGATAAAAAGCCTCATTTGATTTGATGATGATGAATAATGATTGATGATCAGCGATCATGATTTTAGATCTAGTTTTTTTCTAAATTGACTCTGCCCTCCTCTCAAACACAAACATAACTAACCTAAGATAATTTAAAGATCATATTAAGTAAATATCTAGGTCTTTTATTGATGATAAATTGATGAGCAAAAATGATGTCCTCCTTTCATTTAAATGTTCATTAAAATATAATAATTTTGTTTACCTGGTATCCGTGTTAGTGAAAGGGGACTCGTTTAGCTTCCTAACTTTATGAATTCCTTTATCCAAAGTCCCAATCCCGGGAAGTGGTTTGGGTCCCTCCACGGGAAAAAGGAATGTTTTCCCCACATGCTGGTTATACTGGAGACACCATCCCTCCAGACGGAAGTTCTTTGCCTGGATATTATCACAATAGGCGTAGACAGATGCTTCATCCAATTTTACCCAGATCCCGTCATCATTATGAATCTCTTGTGTGAAGCTTATCACCCCGTTAATTGGGAGACAGCCAATCTGTTCAGATTGTAATGAGGGATGGGAGCGGATCCTCAAGCCGGCGGAGTCCGTTGCCTTGAACTTCCTCATTTTCGTGAAGTGGAAGTCTACTAGGTCGGAGCGGGACTCTAATTTCCCTGGAGGGATCACCGAGCCTTCTGGACCTTCCTCTACTTCAACTACGTACACCTTAAAAATGAAAATAAAATTTCAAACGTGTTACATAATTTATTTTCACTTTTTTATAGGAAGTTATATGGTTTGGGTACAAATAAGTAAAAGAACAATTAATTGGGAGCTCATCATCGCATCGTCATCAGCAGAAAGCAAGGAGTAAAGCAATTTAGTAAAATCCACGACGAACAGAGAAGCAGCAGCAGCAGCAGCAGAAGGAAAAGTTGTTTTTCAATTTTAAAATAGTAAAAGTAAATCGATTCGATGATGGATCTCTTTTAGTTTATAAAATGTGTATCAATTTTTACTACATCGATTAGCATTAGTTTAGTTTTAAAAAAATGGAAAATGTGAGAAGAGAAAAGAGAGGAGAGAGCTTGTTAGTAAAATTACTTCGTTCAGAAAAGAAAATTCGTCTTTCTCATCATCATGCTCTGAATTTTGATTGGGTCTGATTAGATAGAAGAGAGAAAAAGTATTTAAGAAAAACAGCAGCAGCAGCAGTAGAAGCGGCTTCCCTATCTCAGAATTAAATTGAAGAGGAAGAAGAAGAAAAGAGCGAAATAAAAGCAAAGGAGATTGCAATCGATCGAATCGATTGAGTGAGAGAGAAAGAGAGAGAGAGCATAAAAAACATGAAAAAATTGCAGAATAATCAGCAGCCATCACCATTATTACCAGTTACCACCGGTCATCGTGCAACTGTCGTGGTTTTACATGCGGAAAATGAGTTCGGACAGAAAAACGAAGATGATGATTTGGCATGCATGCAATTTAAGCTAAACTTTTTTATTTTTTTTACTTTACCTGAGGAATTGAATACCCATCCACAGTTAAAGAGATGTGGTAGAGCCCCGTGCATACTGGCGTCCAGGTGGCTGTATAAGTCCCATTGTTATTTTGGCGCACGAGCATGCTCTCCGTTGAGCGACATGTGGATGGCGACAGGAGTCTCAACTCTTCGAAAGAGACGTTCTCATACTCCTTGAAAGAAGAGAAACATTCAACAAAAAATAAAATAAATGCACAAACAAGACGAAGAAAACGCAAAAAAAAACATTCTTTTTTAGCAATTATATTTTACCTTCATCATAGTTATCGCATGATAACGCATCTTATCCTTCACGGTTATCTGATATTGTGCATCGCTCACCCTCACACATGACGTGTGGGTTTGATACTGCCTCTCCAAGAAGGACTTCTGCGGTTGCTGCTGTTGCTGTTGCGTTCTAAGAGAGCTTCCTCTGGTGAATGTGGTGGTTAGCGGGGGAGGGATTATATTCGATGGTGAAGCAGAATTTCCCGTCACCATGGTCGACGCCACCGACGCCATCCCCAACGTTTGGTAGGATGTTGGGGGAGGAACTGAAGCGAATTGAGTTGGAACTATTGGAACGTTGCTACTGTCTCCAAATACAGTGGAGGGTTTATTGGAAGACGTCTTTGAAGAGCGACTACCCGGATTAGTGGTCCGTATTGGCATAGCCTTCATCTCAACTTGGAGATTCGCCGCCACCGCAGGATTGCCGAATTGGTCTCTGGTGATTATCACCAAATGGGTGGACTTCCCTTGTCTTAGGGAATCTTTCTGAGCTACAACTTCACATTTCTGAGGATCTACGAAAGACTCCGGTTGCAGCCAATTTGCTAACCTCTCCCCACTCGTTCCGGGTGATCTTGCTATGAAATCCGCGATGAATTCTCTTTCCTTAGATTTCTCCCTGAAAATAAAAAACAAAGATGACGTCATTCATTATTACAAAGAAATCAATTTAGCCTAATTGTACGTCAAGGACATTGCTATTTTAACAGTATAAATCATTCGTTTTTCATCTTTTGATTCAACTTCCGGAAACATTATTACGGTGGTGGAAAGAAAATTAATTTTTGTCAGGGGGAAGGGAACAAGACGAAGAGAAAGGTATCATCAGCATCAGTCGATCTGTTTTCTGTAATATTTCTACAAAAATACAGCATCAGCTCACATCAGCTCATCATTGATCATCCTTTTGCGGTAATTATTATTATTATTACATGCTGTATATTGCGTAACATTAACATCTCTCGCCGTAATAAGTTTCAGTTTTTGAGTGAATGAATGAACGAACGAACGAGTAAAGCCGGTCGGCAGAGCAGCAGCAGAAGCAGCGGCATCAATATGACTGAACTCATCTCAAACTCAACATCCTCGTAATAATAAATGTCGTAAAAAAGGTTTGTCCTAGAAAGTCAGTTCAGTTCAGCTCATGTCAGACTTCACAGACAAAACAGGAGGGGAAGGCAGGCAAGTATGGCAGGAGATAAGTAAAGTGTTTGTTGTTAAGTTGGATTCGTTACACAACACACAAAAACGTAAAAACTTTCCGTAAATTTTACAAGAAAGGAGCATAACATAAAAGCGAGCAGCAGCGTATCATATCTATCTCTTTGTAGTTGTAATTTACGTGTGTTACTTAAATAGCGTATTTTTATGCATTTCATTTCATTCCATTCTGACTCTGACTTTTCCAAGAAGAAGAAATGTTGATATTTTATTTTTAGGATGAAAAAACAAAAAAAAACTATCTTCCGAGTACCGACATGAATCGTATGTGCGTTGCGTGCATACGTGCTTTTGTTTTTATTTTTATGGTAATGTAATGAAATGAGAAATATGTATGAAAAGCGCAAAGAAATAAAAGAAAGGAAAAGGGTTTCACTTGAACTTCAGAAAGAAGGCAGAAATAACAGAATAGCAGCGCAGCAGAAGCAGAAAAAAATAAGAAGTGTCATTCTCCTTCCTCTTCTTCTTTTAAAGTGCAATAAGTGGAAGAAGTGCAAACAAAGTCAAAGTTCTCATAGACCAGGACCAGAATTTAGAATGAATTCTGTTTATTTACAGAGTTTGAAGAAAGAATGAGTTTTTAAACAGAGAGAAACCTCTTTCCTACTGTACTCGCAGATAGTCCGATATCTGAAAGGCGGATATTGTATCAAAAAACCATTTCGAAGTAAACCGTCATCGTAACTGGTAGCGTAGTCCAATTGTGTATTTTTTAAAACATTCATCCTCCTCATCCTTTTTATTTTATACATTTACTTTTACATCACATCCCTTTTAGCTTTTGAACTTGATTTCGAGAACCTAATTTTTTTAGGTACGGATTTCGTTCGGTAATAAATTGGGGATTGAAATTGAAGTTGAACATGAGTGAGCATGAGTACGCATGTATTTCAGTAATATCATCAAATCATCATTGCTACGGTGAGCGAGGAGGAGAGAGGCTTGAATCAATATTGAATGATGAAGGAAAGGAAGTACAAAAAGAACTGCAGTTGAGTTGCAGTCGTATTGCATTTTATGTTGCAGACTATTCTGTAGTAAAAGAACTGCATCTCTTCCAAAGCTCATAACAAAACGAAAGTAAAAAAACCTTTTTCCTCTTCTCTTCTACTTCCACTACCACCACCACCACCGTCTCTCCCCCACTTTTATTTTCTGGTTGGTGTTGGTGTTGTTGGTACACATAAAATGAAATGAATCTTTTTTCCCTTTGCCTTATTGTTGCTTTTCTGGTTGCGTGAGTAGATCTAGTACGCATTCACAAAAATACTGAATGAAGAACGAAAGAAAGAAGAAAAAAAAGTTTATCCCTTTTGGTTCACTTTGCTTTGCTTGGATACAAACTTTTTTGGTGGTGGTGGTGGCAAAGACTTTGCTGGAGAGGGAAAATGAGATGACAGAAGAGAGAGAGAGGGAGGAAAATAAAGTGTAGGGCCAAGGCGAGGGAAGGCAGGAGAAGGAGAATTTATAAGAACGAAAATAATGTTATATAAATGCATTGCGTATATAATTTAGCTGCGGTGCGGTGTTTTCCGTCGTCATATAATATTCTGATCTGAGCATTCTCATAATTCCAACTCCGGCAAACAAAAAGGGGAAGTTTAAGTTAATGTTCCAATGGAATAGAAGGGAAGGAAGGGATGGAAAGAAAGAAAAAAAGAATCGGCGGTATGGTCATGCCATGCATGGAGGTAACTACTTTGTTTTGGTTGCCCGGTGCATGGTGCATTTATGTATGCCTGTTTCTGTTTATGTTATGTTCCGTACGCAATATTTTTACTATCCGAAGAACCGAACCGAAAGTAAATACCGAACGGTTTTAGGTTAAAAACTTCCAGCAAAGAAGTTCTCTAAGATCAGTTCTTTCCACGTAATGAAATGAAATAGTTCGTTTGTTTGTTCTTTCGGCATGTAGAATAAATCCCTAATAACCTTCACCATAGTAATCCAATATTTTACTGATTGACATTGTGTATTGGTCATTCACGATCGATAAAGACCACCGAAATTTCCGGGACACAGCCCGCCGTGTTTGTAAACAAACCCAGTGCATATACCA
>JAHZNJ010002272.1:0-15793 GCA_027744475.1 Lepidocyrtus cf. sotoi NNG-2020
GCTGAAAAACAATAGGGTTCCTTCCTGATATCGCACTGATCGCATAACTAGCTTTCACTACGTTCAAGCTAGTAATAATGGCGATGGTGCCGATGATGATGATGATGATAAGGGCGATGGAAAATGAAGAAAGAAAAGTAATGAATTCCCGTATGACGATTGTGTCGTTGATGATGATGATGACGATGACTACGTAATCCCCTTTACTACTAGTCCCTCCTTATTTATTACTTGAATGGGATGGAAAGGCTACTTCGAGGCGAGGCGAGTGAAGTGAACCAGGACGGTTAGATGTTGGGTGGATGTAGTAAAAGATTGAAATAAAAACCTTTCTTATTATGAAATGAAGAAGAAGGCAAGAAGTCAATATTGATCCCCCCATCATCATCGTCGTCAGAATAAGCAGGAACGTGGACATACGTATTTAAGTACTTAACTTCGTGGGAGAAAAGGATAAAACATGTGTGGTGGTGGTTATAGATGGATAGGGGCAAGAGACAGAGAAACACTTTTTGAGAGAAAGAGAGAGTTCTTCTATTCCTCTATGCATTGCATTCCTCCTCTCTAAATGGCCATTGTAGAAGAAAAATTGGTCCACTTTTTGGTTTCGAGGAATGTTAGTATTTAAGTGAAACTTAACGAAGTGGAAGAAGTAAAACGGAGACTTTCTCTTTCTCTCTACTGAAGAAGGGAAGTATTTCAGAATTTGTCGTTTGAGCTGCTGGGTTGCTGCTGCTGCTGTCCATGTGTCCCTTTCTCCACTAAAGACAGAAGGCGATAAGGAAAAACGGCTTAGAGAGGAAAGCTCTGACTGGGGAAGAAGAAGAGGAAAGGACCCCATACTGGAACTTTTGGAAGTTGGAAGCAGTTAAAAAAGGCTACAGCTCCCTGAACATCGTGATCATCATCATCATCATCATCAAGTTAGAATGAAATGGAACTGATATATAGATTGAATAGATAGATATACTTACTTCTCTTCTTTCTTCTTTGTAACTGCTCTAGCTCTGACGTAATCACATGACATGAGAGAGAAAAATAGAGGAAGGAACGGAAAAGGGCAATTTTTCAGTTCTTCTTCGTCTTCTGCTTCCTTTTTCTATACATTACATACAAAAAATGTGGATAAATAAATATCATCATCTTTTTTTATTCTTTTATTCTTATTCCTTTTCTTTTTCCAGTGGAAATGGGAAACCGTCCTCATTCTCATAAAACTCTAAAGCAGCAGAGCATCATCATATTATCAACATCATCGTTTACTTTCCTAAGTTTCTATATTATTCTCATTTATACTCAAAAACAAACTTTTTTCTTTGCAATTTCTCTCTCTCACTCTCTCTCTCTCTCTCTCTATTATAAAAAATAAAGCCACAAAAGTGGGTATATGGAGTACTAACAGAAGAGTAAAAGTTTGTTTCTTCGATCGAAAAGTCGAACAAAAAATGGTGTGTTTTTATGTGTGGGTGAGGTGAAGGAACCCTTTTGCAGTACTTCTTCTGTGAATTTTGTTGTAAAATAAAAATAAACGGGAGAAAAGAAAACTCTTTTGTATTCATCCAAGGCAATCAATATACTACTGCTGCTTTTGTTTGGGTTTTTGGCTCTTAGAGAATAAAAATATCCTTCCTTCCCTTTGATGATTATAATCATGATAATATTTAATGCATTGTCGGCACATGGTTTAGTTTTCTGCTATACTTTTCTTATAAAAAAATAATTCAAACTTTATTCCAATATCCAATATTGGAGCCTTCCCCATCTTTTATCCTCAATGACTTTTTAAAACAGAGCGGAACAGAATAGCTCTACTTTTCCTTTCATCTTTTTTTTATATTTTGTTTGTGTAAATATCATTCCTTAACTTCTTCACTCAAAGGATCCTATCCCGATCGAACGGCTAAAATTAATATCGGAAAACAAGAAAAGGGTTGAGTTGAAGGATCCTTTTAGTATCTTCAGAATAATGAATAAAAATCTCATAGAAAGAAGACGCAAAAGCGGAAGGAGGGATAGAGGCTAACTTCTCCTTCAACTTTAAATGTTATTGCAGTAACAGTGCTACCTACCAGAAAGCAGCAGCTCTTTGTGGAATTTGGTTTTTTTCCACGCTTGCTTACTTTCAGCTTGTATTTTGTATTTCCCGAGAAAAATGGAGAAAGAAAAAGCCTTTTAATCCTCATCCATCACTTAAAAAGGAAGCTTTTTTTTACCGCAGAAGCAGCATCAGCATATCAGAAAAAGAAGAATATCTGCTCCCTTTTTCCATCCAAGTAATCTCTTTTTCCCCTTTTTTAAAAAATTCTTTTACAGCAGCAGTAGCAGAGCAGCTTTCTTCCTTTCTTTCCTTCATTCTTTCACAGCCCGATGGGTTTTCTACGGACATATTTATCCATCAAGTCTACCTGTCTACTGAACAGACAGTAAATGATCCACTACCGCACTGTGATCTGCCTGAGTGAGTGAAAGGAGTGAAGGGAGTGGAATGGAAAAGAAAAAGGAAAAAACTGAGTGAGTGAGTAGAGGAAAGTAAAGTGCTTGTTTTGTTCCTGTTTTGCTTGTTTTGTCTCAATCAACTTAAAAAGAATGTCTGCTGGGGCAACGTGAATAAATATACTAAAAAATAATGGAGAAAAATTCAGAGATGGATTGGATCATCAGATGACACGCACATTCTTATGGAGATCTTCGTCTGTTAACGTTACAGTTGCTGAATGGAATTTAGAATTCATTTGTTTTCATAACATTTATAAATAAATGCATCGCAGTAGAGTAGTGAAGAAAAGGAAGAAAGGAATGATGATTTGATGATGAGTGATGAGAACCAGCAAAACACAAAAAAAGATGAGATGTAAGGATGACGACGAGATTCATCCAACCGATACGATTATTATTATATTGTACAAAAACATGGAATAAAACCGCAAAAACATCATAATGCTGTGTATAATAATAATAAAAGTTAAATACATGACGCACAACAATAATGTAACAGCAATTCCCAGTTATTACATTACGTTACATTAGTATGATTACATTTACATTACATGATGATCATGATGATAATGATCATCGTGATGTTTGCTGTTGTTTGTTGATGATGGACAGGTTTTTCATTTAATCTGGGAAAAACTAAAGTTGGTCACGTCATGTCAGCAGTCACCTCACCACTAAATATACAACAACCACGACACGAACAAACGAAAATATAAGAATAGAATAACGAAAACGAAACACGTCATTTTTATTTCTGTTATTATGAAATGGATGAATGAGAAAAAAATGGAAAATATTTTATTCTTTCGTTATTGCGTTTTACTTTTCCTCGTTGTGGGATAAAATAAAATAAACTTTCTTTTTCCTTTTTGGTTATATTTTTGGAGAAAGGAAATTAGAGAAAGGGTTTGGCGAAAGAACAAAGACAAATCCACATTTTTATTACAAGATCCAGACAGGAACGAAGGAAATCTCTCACAATTTGTTATTATTACTACTGGAAAAGGTAATATTATCTGGCTGGGATACGATGCGATATGGGATGGAAAGAGAAAAGGAAAGGGATGATGAATACTAGAAAAGAAAAAGGGAAGAAGTTGAAGTGAAGTTGATGATGTTGATGCTGTTGGCTGATGGGATAGATGTTTGGATTGGAACGAGAAGTAGAAGTCAATGAGAATTGACCTAGTTCTTCTCCCTCGTCTCAGTCTCCTCGTCCGATCGAAAAAGCTACCTAAAAAGGGCCAACAAAAATATTTTATTTTCACTCTCAAAGAAGAGAAAGATGATGAGGATAATTTCATGCCATGGCACAAAATGGGAGAAGCCAAAGAAGATAGAATGAAATAAAGTGTGCTGGTCTCTCGGAAGGTCGGTGGTTGACGGATGACAAAACTACCTGGAGATCGAGATCGAGGCTAAATCCTTTCTTTCTGGTGAAGCTGAGCTGAAGTACTTTTTCTTACTTTAGCGGAGAAGTTCGATAACATTTTGCAAAAATAGACAGGTTTTTATTGCTCCTACTTAACTGCATGAAAGACGACATATTATTATTACTACTACTTCCCCTTCTGGGCTTTATTTCTTGTCATCGTCAAATAATATGAGGAGGAGATGAATGAGAAAGAAGGAAGTAAAATAAAGAAAAGCGGAGGGTAGTGGAAATACTAATAAGACTAGAATAAGAAGCTCTTTCTTTCGTTGGAGATTTAGCTTCTTCCCCAAATAATAAAATTGTGTAAATATATATAAAAAAAAGATGAATAAGACGATAATATTGTATTATTCATGCCGTTAAGGTAAATACGTGTATGACAAGAAAGACAAGACAAAGCGAAAAGCTTTGCTTTGGCTTACTAAACTTGCATTGCTTTCTTTTCCCCAAAAATCTATCTCATCTCATTTATTTTCTCTGTCTTTCCTTTCCTTTACTGCTTCTTCTTCCTGTACCTTTTCTCTTCCTTACTACTTATTTTATGACTGTTGAAAAACTAAGCAGTAAAACCAAATCTAGACAAGAGGAAGCCCAAAAAACAAATAAATATAAAAATGTAGTAAAATAAAAGAAGGAAGAACAAGAAGAAGGGCTCAAGTCGACGAATGAACGAACAGAAAAAAATGTATCTTGTTCGTTCACTCGCATAGGTAGATATAGGTGGTAGTAGGTAAGTAACAAGAGATCTTTTTTTTTGCAGAGAAGAAAAGTTTTGGGAATTTTATTATATTGGGAATGAAAAAGAGAAAGTTGAGGAAACAGCAGCAGCAGAAGAGATGAGATGAGAGAGATGAGTTCTGTTGTTACTGCTGCTATCGCTCTTGTGTTGTTACACAGCAGCTTTATTATTGTTACTCCTGTTACCAGAGACTCACTTACTACCCAACTCACTACTGTGGCAATAATACTTCCGGTTTTGGGATATATCATCTCTAGGTATTATGTAAACAGATAGTTGGTGGCGCGGTGAATGAAATGATAGTCGGTAGTTGAGTTTGAGTAACTGGAAAGGAGAGAGAGAGAGAAAAAGCTAACTTTCTAGTTTTTCAGAAAAAAGCTTCTTTTTCCAGCTTTCCTGTATATGGATGACATTTGCACGTTTTCCCTATTTCTTCTACTTCTCCACTGCTGCTTCCAATGCTTTTCATAATATTCCTGTGAGCTATTCTAATCCATATCTCGTTTTTGTTCAATATATGACGTCTATGACGTCAATCCCAAAAGTAAATTCTAGTTTTTGTTTGCCTTTCCCTTGTTGGAAAACTATCTGATGATGAAGAAGGGAAGAAGAGAAGAGCGGAAGAAAATACGAAAATGAAATGAATATAAACAGACAGAGAGACTAGAAAAGAGCGAGAAGAGAGAAATGGAAGATAAACTAAACTGCCTTGGTTTTTGAATGAGACTATCATCATGATGATCATCATTGGATATCACTTCACTTGTGCATTTTACTTTTACTATTATTTTTGGAAGAACTTCAATTTGGTTAAAGGAGTCAATCCACTCGACACATGTGGGTCTCTGTCTCTGCTTCTTGTCAAAAGAAGAGTATTTTTTTGTATAGGAAATGGAAAAGCTGACGTTTCGTTTGAGAGAGAAGGACGAGGTAACTAGGTAAAAAGGTAAACGAATGGATGGTAATGGTATGCGAAACGATATGGACAGGAGCAGAGCTTACCAGAGAAGAATGAATGGTCGCATCTCATTACGTCAATGAAACTAGGAAATGAACAACTTCCTTGAAAATATTTACACCCGAGTGAAGAGCTGAAGCAGATACAAAGAGAACGAAATGGAAATTAAAAGCTAATTGGGGTCATTGTAACAAAATGAGCTGCATTGTATAATTAAAGGAGGAACGATAAAGATTAGGCGTAAAATTAGATATTTAGGCTATTTAAATAAATGCTGCTTCCGTCATCTAGTTTGCTTTCCGGGTGAGGTGAGCAAATAAATGAGAGTATATGAATGAATGCTTGAATCAGAATAGTAAATACCTACCTAGGTACATGTATGACGTAAATCAGTATTCAGAATCGAGTCAGGTAGTGTTTTCTTAAGCTAATTTTTTATTTGTAGTAATATAACGTAGAAAATGTGGTGTGTGATACATATTTTTAACAAGAATTAGCAATTAATTTTTTATACTCTGATTATAAAGCGAATATATCGATCGATTTTTTCAAAAACATTTAATTTTATATTTAATATGTTATAGGTTTTGTTTTTTTTTAAATCCGGTTTTAACTAAACACCAGTGCTTAAAAATGTTAAGCAGATACGCATACTTTTTTGGTGTAAGAATGGAAGGCGTAAAAAGGTCATGTTTCTTATTCAAGTTCCTCGTTCCTGACTGACAAACATAGTCCATATTATAACTAATATATCAAATGTAAATAAAATAGGAATCAATTTTATCTTTTACAAGTCACAGTTTTAAAAGAAACACCAAAGTAAAAAAGAACTATAATTAATAATTAAATTAAACCATAAATCATATCAAGTAAAAACAAGGTTTCTTTTCTGTTGAAGCTAACTTCTTAAACTTCTATTTACCTTAACTTACGCATAATATAACCAAAAATAAACAAAGGAACTGAAATATCAATCAACTCTCTATTGAATGCAGAAGAGGTTAAAAAAACATTAATAAGTAGGTTATATTGTTTAAACTTTTTTTTATATAATTTCACAAAATGTTGCGTTAAGTATAATAATCATTATAGTTCTGCATGATACAATTTGTAACGTAAATGTATTCTTAAAATATTGACTGAACAGAAATTGAAATTACAAGCAAAAACATCATTATCTCACGATAACTTAGTAAATCTTATTTTAAATACAATAAATGTGCTCGTTAGATATACGGTAGATAGTAATTAAAAAAACACTCGACTCAAAACGGAAAGTAAACACTATTTGAACAACAAAAACTTAATTCATGGCACTAGTATCATGATTAATATTGATTTTATAGTTAGAGTTAGTTAAGTAAAGTATATGTTTAATTAACACTATTATTTTGCTCTCGGAGCGGAGATCCAGTTACTTCGATAACGCTTTTATCCATTGGTCCTCTTTTCTTCAGAAGATGCTGCCCAAACTGCAATAAAAATTAGTAATTAAACAATTTATTTAAAACAAGTCCTCCTATTGAGAGAGTCCGACAACTTAAAATTGTGTAAACTTACAGGCAGGCGAATTTCATTATGTTTTCCACTAGAGCGCCTTCGTGGAGAGCGTGGGAACAAGGAACGTTTTGCAGGAAGTGGAATAGGTCCAGAAGATATTGGCGAGTCCTCGAAAGAATCATCAGATCCGTTTGCGTTTTCCTTATCTGTATCAGTGTCGAATGCAGGGGAGTGCATACATTCATAGCGTTTCTTAAGAGCATTAGCCAGTTGATCTCCAATATCTAATGGTCCGCTATCTTTTGCAAGTTTTAGTTGAGGCTTGATTGGTGTTCCACCAGGAGACCTGTTAACCGTATTAAAGAATACATGGTAATTATTTTTTTAAAACTAAAATTAATGGTGTAAGTTTATGTGAATGTGAAATGTAAAAGTGCACAACTACAACTAACCTTTCAACACGCCGTAACTTTGCATTTGGAAGCTCCTTTAAAACGTCACTTAAGGAAACTTGTGGCTTTTGTTGAATTAACTTATCTTGATTTCCTTTCTTCACGATGACAAGCTTACTTCCAATAGTTGACATAGGAGGCATTGGTGGCGGAGGAGGAGGTGGTGGTGGGGGTCCTCCTTGAGGAGCTGATGCAATTTTTTGGGCCGGCATTGGAGGTGGTGGTGGAGCTGGAGTTGGTACGATATCTGGCTGAACTTGCTGTTGTGGTTGGGAGTTTCCTAAGTCAATGACTGTAGCTTGATGTCGATTTGTCATCAAGCTTTGATTTAAAGTATTAATCTGAAACATTAATCCCTCCACCATCTTCTTAAGCTCGGAAATCTCTGCTGTCTGATCCTCAAAAAGTTTGCTAGTGCTTCCAAAATTACCGGCAATTTCTGTTTCAAAAGCGAGATTTTGAGTACTTCCTTTTGGGGTAGAGCACCTGGCAAAGCTGATGTTATCATCAGGACTAATGGAAAATAAAAAGGAAAATTTTTATAAAAAAGTAAAAAACCTTTCAAAGAATAGAGACTAAACCTTAAACTATCCTTGCCGATTATCAGTTACTATACCTTGCATTAATAGTAGGTTGAAACTGCGCAGTCAATCGCCTCTGTTGCTCTTTTGTCCATCCTTCTGGAGTGCTTGAAGTACCAGACCCTTCTTCTTCTTCACTTCCCATTTCATCTTCTTCGCTAACACTTCCAAGATCTGAGCCAATTTCAAATGCTTCGATATACCCATCCCCAACTTCATTCTCGCTTGGAAAGTCCTCCCGCCTTGTAGTGCCCAGCAACAAAATACCAGTTCGTTCACATCCAGGAGCACCACCAATCAACTGATTCTTCCAATCTGGGATGTAAATTCGACATGTTGGATTAAACAATTGACTTGGCAGTAGAGAAGCGATAACCCGAACAATACTCCCATTTACGCGCCTGCGATTCAATATTTTTAACTTTTGAGTAATGTCGGTTTGGCGAATATAATTCTTCAGAATAACAGCACGAGTCTTGATTGCCTGACACTGAAATAAGCAACAAAAATCCTCATCATCATTAATTGATTAGATTAATTGTTAATCCAGAATAATTTAGCTTAATATTATTTATCAAATTCCAAAATACAAAATAGTGAATAGTATAAAAAGCAATTTACGCACCTTTTTCTGGAAAAATTCTATAATATTCGGGGCCAATAAAATGACGACTCCAAGTCCCCCAGCTATTACCAATTCCGCTGTGGCAGATAAGTGAGCTGACTCCATGATGGGCCCAGGTCCATTGTTGTAAGGCACTGTTGCGGCTTGTGAATACGAAGGTTCCCTACCAACAACACCACGGCCCCTTTTGCTATCCTCGTGTCGGTTCATCTCTGTTTTGGAAGACTCCTTTTTAGAAATTAGAAACTGTTGAATTGTTGACCACTGCTCCTCTAATAAAACTTCTCTGGTACGATACGGCCTACAACAAATGACAAAACAAAAACTTCATTACAAATTAAGTTTTCCCATTTAAAAAACATTTAAACCTAAAAATGAAAAAAAAGCTAACAAAAGAGAAAAATTCTGTTCTGTCTGCTTCTCACCTTCAATTTACTAAATCACTAGTTTAGTTCATTCAAACTATTTAAATTCAATCATAAACTGTTATACATAAACACAAGTACATAATTCAAGTCCCTTCCAAATGAATGAAAACATCTTTTCTCTAACGCTCGTTTTGTGGTGTGTGGTTATTGATTTGTTCCCAATCCCATAATTAACTAACTGCTAACACTAGCAAACAGCACAAACAAAACAGTGAACAGTAGTTTTTATCTGAAGCAAGCAAAATACAAAAATGTCAACAGCCACCTTGCCAGCTTAACACACCACAAAAACACTCCGAAAGATTTCAATCAAATCCAATCAATGATGAAAATCAATTTTCCAATATCCGCTTCTCTGCCAGTCACCAGTGCATAGTGCATACACATGAGCGAATTGACGGAGCTGAGATGATATGATGATCTCTATCTAGAGAAGGGAAAACACTGAATATTTCATTTTTTACCGTTTTTGCTCGTTTACGTTTGACTGACTTTGACTTGGATGAGATGAATGAATGATTTTCTTGTTTATAGCAAATCGCACACAGAACACAGTTCAATGCATGCAGAACTGCACTGGATATTTTTTTCTTTCTATCCGTCTTTTTTCCTAATGCACATTTCTCTTCTCATTCAAACTCATTCCTTTCTTTGTACAACAACACATCGTTCACTAACACTAACAAGCGATAGGGTCCTCTCTTGAGCTGTATCCATTCAAAACAGAAAGATTGAGAATGGAGGCAGTTCTATTGCTTGGATATTTCGTTGGATTGGCTCTTACGAAGAAGCGGTAAGAAAAAATGGAACCGTTTCTTCTTCTTCTTGATTTCAACAAGCAAAAACTAAAGGAAAGGAAGGGACAAACAAGCAAGCAAAGCAAAACTCAATTCATTCCATTTTGAAGCTGTTCTTTTTATCCTTTGTATTTCGTATCTCATGATCATGCTCTTCTTTTTATGCAGCTGTTATATAAACAACGAACGGCGAATTTTAGAATTGAATTGAAATTTTGCTCGTGTTGTATTATTCCTCTCCTCTGATTTACTTTTTGTACCGGAAGAAAATGCATTGAACAAATTTAATATCTGATTGAGTGAGAAATTTTTGATTTTAGTAAATTAATGATTACATAATTTAATTAGCTCGTGAATGCAGGCTTTTTAGAGTTTTGCTATTTTGTGTTTAGAGTCTGTTTGGTTTTGTTGAGCTTCTCTGGAGTTTTTATCATCTGTTCTGTTTGAACTTTGTTCATCAATTGATTATCATTGTTCAATATCATTGATTGAGGAGGTAAGTTAAATTTTGAATTTTGTTTTTATCATTGGATTGCAACTGCATTGCATCTCATCATGTCATGATTATATGTGATTTCTATTATGGGAAAAGTGTATTTTTAAAACTTAATTTTAATTATTTTTTTCTATGCAGAATTCTTTGTACCGTCATTATGAGCTCACCCAAAGAATCAGGCAATCAACAAACTGTTTCAGAGGCTTCGCCCAACACAACCGTCACTGCTACTGCTGAGATTGGAGGTCTAAACGACGCAGATGTTCTTAATAGTGAGGCAGCCATATCCACTGCGGTAACCGAAGGGATTGAAGGACTGAAGTTAGGAGGAATAGATGAAGTGAAGCTGGTGGCATCTCAGGAGATTAATAATGATGATAAAGGTGCTTTGAGTCTAGCTCCAACCCAAACTGAACCGTTACTGGATTTGGATGGTACAGAGAAATTGGAGGAGTTGTTGAACCACAAATTGCAAACTATATCAACATACATGAATCTGGTGTCAAATAAGACAAGCCATGCTTTGTTACTTCAGGTATTCGCCTTTTTCGTTCAAAAATACAAACATTTCTGACTAAGGTGCATAACGGGTGAAAATAAAGATGATTTTATAAATTCATTGTCATTTTTATTTTGACATTTGATATTTTAGGAAAATACTGTGTCGGGATTTCTAGTGTTGAGCTTAGGAGATGAAGATCCAGTAGTTGTTGAGAAAAGTTTTGAAGTCTTTCATGCTCTGTCCAAGTTTCCAGAGAATCTTCCAACTCTTCAAAAAGTTGCCTATTTCATGGATGCATTACGCTGCGTGGCAAAGTAAGTCGATAAAATAACTATTTTTGGAGCATTTGTAATTTAATTGAGAGAATAAAGTAAGATTTGGGAATTTAATACTAATTTCAATACATTCTAGGAATTCTTCAGTCAAAGAAGAAACCAGAGTTAATGCCAAGAAGCTGATTGCAGAAATGAAGTCCTATAAGCCCAATAAACCTCAACAACGTTTGGCAGAACTTACTAAGTCATCCAAAAATGCACTTGCTGCAAATACGAGTATTGAAAACAATGCAACTTCCACCACGACTTTTGTTGACGGGAAGGATGCACCTCCTCAAAATCTTAAACCCACTGATTTAAATGCTACAATGTCTACTATGAAGAGGAAGAATAAAGGACGGGAGACTATTTTGTTCATTGAAAATAATATCCTCCAACAGGTATGACATCAGTTGAAGACACATATGGCACATGATATGATAATTATTTTCTAATGTATGATTACATAGCTCCACTTTCTCGATGTATCTTGTAGTCATTTTCATGTAATCGATTTTCTTTTGTATTTTTTGCTGCATTTTTAGAAACTTGAACGATCCAAAGTTACTCAGGCATTGATCGGTGTAAAAGGTATTATTTCTGTGACCTATGATCTCAAGAAGAATCATTGCATTGTCAGAGGGAAACGAACTGTTGCCCCTGAAGACTTTGGTCGCGCTGTTGCGTCTCTTGGCTTAGCCAATGTACATCTTGTCAGAAAAAATGAAAACAAAGAAGAGGTAACCAATTAATAAATAAGATTATGAAAATTTGTAGTTATCGAATAAAAGATTTGAAGAAGATCAGAAGATATGATAAGAAGTGCTTTACAATATAAGATTAAATGAATTTATCCAAGGTGGTAAAAGATTGAATTTGGACTTTCTTTTTTCCTGATGTCTGATCTATTTTTGCTCATTTTTTTACTTTTTAGATTTTGGTTGCTGTTCCTACAAGTGATAAAGAAAATGCTCAGTTTCAGTATCCACCTTATCCTGAAGATTTCGATGTGGAAAATCCGGCAGACAGTAGTACTGCAGTGGAAAGGACTGATAAACCTCGTGAAGGCTCATCATTATTAAAATCTGCTAAAAACTTTATCGCGCGATCTTTCTACTGGTAACTTATGAAGTTTGTTTTGTTTTGTTCGTTTTCGCAAATTATACTACTTATAAATTGAGCTTGCTCAATGAAGGTATTCATTTTTGTTTAATGTTATTTACTGAGAAAGGTAGAATACATTTTTGTTTAATGTTATTTACTTAATTAGTTATCTCGATTCGATTGTTAACTGTAAATAGTAAAGTAAATAGCGCTGTCGTTTTAAAAGTTTACAAAACGTTTAAAGGCATTAATTACTATTACTATTGCATGCTATGCTATGTTAATGATGAGCTGATGCAATGATTGCAATCCATATTATGTAATCGATTCGATTGTTAACTGTAAATAGTAAAGTAAATAGCGCTGTCGTTTTAAAAGTTTACGCAAGGGGTAGTGGGTTGGGTGAGGTGAGGATCAACAAGATGTAATTAATTATGTAAAATAGTATGTCCAATTAACAGTTTATTGGAGTTTCATTGTTATGTTGTACGTTGTACGAACGAGTCAGTTTTTAGTTTTTAATCCAATGTCAACTCAGATTTGAATTAATTAATACAAGTAGTGTCAGTCTGTAAAAAGAATTAAATTGCATCACTATTTTAATTTTTTGAAAAAGCTTTTTGTCAAAAATATGTACAAGTTTGTTCTTTCTACTCAAATAAAAACATTGTTAGACTAGACTTAATTTTCAGCTGAAGTTTTTTTGATTTTTGTTCCATTCGAATCGATTACATAATATGGATTGCAATCATTGCATCAGCTCATCATTAACATAGCATAGCATGCAATAGTAATAGTAATTAATGCCTTTAAACGTTTTTTTAAATTCTAATTTTCCAACTATTTTTCATGAAGTGAGATGCAACTTGCAATGACAGATGAATGAATGAATGTTACGTAGAGTAGACGCTATCACATCAAAAGTACGGCTTAAATAATATCGAATGAGTTTATTTAATCAGCATATTAAAACTACATTTTTCAATTACATACATTCATCGTTTTTTCTATTACTTTATTTATAAAGCACGTAAACCAAACTCAAATGAGATGTAGTTTTACATAGATAAGTAGATCTGATCTAGATCATGAAACTTATATGTAGGTAGGTTATCATCTCGGGAAATAAATTAAACTTGGTTCTTAAACATAAACATTTTTTGCTAAAATAAATAAATCTCGCTGAAATAATTTAAAAGTTTACTTCGGTGATTTAAAATCCCTTCTTCATCCATCCAGTACCACAGTGCTTACTACACTACGACTATGTACTACTGCTTAAGTGCTACAATTAGGCTAGGTGACTCTTATGAAGCATAGCACCAACAAGGCAGCTAATTGCATTTAAAGTTTCTGTTTTAGGCTACGTACGCTTTTTAAAAATCGACTTTTAAAATCTTAACCCTACATAAATATAATAAAGTACTTAGTAATTTTGTGGCAATTCGAATAATATATTATTTTTCTGAACTTTCATTTTCATGTAAAAGCTTTTAAAGACCGAAAATGACTATGACACACGCACGCACACTTAAAAATGTTCAAACTAATCAGAATATCGGAAAGAATACAAATCGATATATTCTAATATCTTTCATTACCATGAATTTTGAAGTTATGGACAAAGGAGCAAAAACTTCTATTACATACATAATTATAAACGAATAAGTATCAAAATAAAAATCTGTCTTAAATTATCTACATCTTATTTCTGATCCATAAAGTTTCTAACGTATTCTTAATAGTTTTACAATTAAAGTAATTATCATTCATATTCGAATTCATAATTAACGTGTCTGTTTACGACCTTTTCTATCTCAAATCAAAATCAAGATTGCATCAGTAAATCAGTAAAATGTGAAGAAAACAAGAATCCAATTTAAAGTTTATAGGATGATGCCTTGGGGAAGTATACATGGTTTGACATGGTACACTACCTCTACATCAGCCTTTGTTGTGTCGTTGCCCGCTTGCAAGATGAGCGACGAATATTGTATTGTTGTTTCTTTAGTATACATAACTTTATATCAGAAATAGATTCTAATTCTGCTTATAATTTATAAATTCTAGAACAATTGCTAACTTAACTGCGAAGTTGAAGTTCTTTTTCTTTAGTTTTTTTCACTTTGACTTTTTGATTTGCACATAAACTTATTTAATTTTTATTTTTTATCATTATGCGACAGACAATATAAAAAGATCACGAATGTAGTATCAATCTTCAATCTATAATTATAATCCCTTTTTATCTTTATTCTTCTGTTACTGGAATTCTTATGATTGCCCGTGCTCGGCTGCAGTTATTATGATCCAGTTTTTCATAAGACAGGAAACTCTTTCAGCTATTATAGAATTTCAATATTACGCGATTACTTTGCTTTATCACCCCAATCTTCCCATGACCAGTCATCGGATTTCCTTGGAGAGACTTTACTATTTGCACTAGCACCTTTTCCGCCTGAAGAATTAGCATTTGAAGACTGATATCCTCCTCCACTGCCACCACCTCCGTTTTGGCCCCAATCTGAACCCCAATCATCGCCCCAGTTTCCGTCTGGTGACCTAAAGGTGAAAGAAAATTCAATTTAGCAATGCATGAGTAAGACCTTCAAGCATGAAACATTCGTCACCGTCACCGTTATTCATTAAGATCAAATTTTGCATACTTGTTGTGATTTCCTGATAACCCGCTTCGTTCCGTCGGACTTTCTGGTATAGGCTCATGTCCGTAATACGAAGTGGAATTAGATAGACTGTTATTAGACATTGAGTTGGCTATACTCGACAAGCCTTCCTTAAATCCTTTTCTATTAATCTCTGCAACCTAAAAAGAGAACAAATATTTGCATTTTAGTTTCAGTAACTCGTCAAAAAATGGTTTAATTTTAATAACTAACTGTGAGTTGCAGAAGATCTATCAGTAATTAGGCTTTTTATCATGGTTGTCAGCCAATGTAGGTTAAGTTAGTCATCATTTATATTTAAACTGGTACAATTACAATCGTGCTAGTATATAATTGGGGGTTTTACCTTTTCTGATAAAGTTCCTGATATTTCATTAGCCTTCTGGGAAGCAATCCCTCCAAATTTCCATGCATTTTCGCTTGCAGTAGAAGCAATTTTAGTAGCCGCTATGGAAAACATGCTCCATCCCTTCGTTAAAGAATCAGACACCTTATCAAACACTTCAGTAGATTGGGATCTTGGGGGAGGATCCATCGAGTATCCGAAACCAGTGTAACGTCCTCCTTCCGATGGGCTCAAGTATTCTGGCCGGTTAGCATTCTCCATTTTCTTTTTATCTGCGAAAGTAGTAGGACCAACTCCACCACCTTGGTACGAGGAGCCACCGCCACCAGAATGATA